>CM076584.1:329434593-329534641 GCA_034641835.2 Pinus albicaulis
AATGAGGTTGACTCAGTAACAGGAACTATCCTCTGAACAACTAATTCATTTTTTAACGAGGTTGACACAGGAAAATAACTATCCTCAGACTTAATTCATTTTTTAATGAGGTTGACTCAGTAAAAGGAACTTTCCTCAGACCAACTGATTCATTTTTTAACGAGGTTGACACAGGAAAAGAACCGTCCTCAGACACACTGATTCATTTTTTAACGAGGTTGACACAGTAAAAGGAACTATCCTCACACCCACTGATTCATTTTTTAACGAGGTTGACACAGTAAAAGGAACTTTCCTCATTCACTGATTCATTTTTTAACGAGGTTGACACAGTACAAGGAACTCTCCTCACCCTCACTGATTCATTTTTTAACGAGGTTGACACAGTACAAGGAACTCTCCTCACTCTCACTGATTCATTTTTTAACAAGGTTGACACAGTACAAGGAACTCTCCTCACACTCACTGATTCATTTTTTAACGAGGTTGACACAGTACAAGGAACTATCCTCAGACTCACTGATTCATTTTTTTACGAGGTTGACACAGTAAAAGGAACTCTCCTCGGACTCACTGATTCATTTTTTAATGAGGTTGACACAGTACAAGGAACCATCCTCAGACCTGATTCATTTTTTAACGAGGTTGACACAGTACAAGGAACTTTCCTCACACACACTGATTCATTTTTTAACGAGGTTGACACAGTACAAGGAACTATCCTCACTCTCACTGATTCATTTTTTAACGAGGTTGACTCAGTAACACGAACTATCCTCAAACTCACTGATTCATTTTTTAACGAGGTTGACACAGTACAAGGAACTCTCCTCACACTCACTGATTCATTTTTTAACGAGGTTGACACAGTAAAAGGAACTATCCTCACTCTAACTGATCTACAAGCGTATTTGGGTTTACGATGCATGTTGGAGGTTTCCTCAACACAACTAACACTGACAGCCAAGGTTGGTGATGTTGAGATGGTGAACTCTGTTTAGGTGAAGCATTCAGTTGAGGTGGAACAATTGGAGTATTCAGGGCCAACGAAGTTGAAAGTAACCATATCGGTAAACCTATTGTAAATCCAGGTAATGACAATGTAGCCATATAAGGAGGACCAACATTTCCAAAGCAAGGAAAAGGACTAGGATTCTCATTAAGAGGGGTTCCTTGGTTGGTAAATTCCGGAACAGTTGCCATTATATTCAACTTCAGTGAATTTTATTAACAATTTTAAAACTAAAATTAACAATTCACAATTCACACCTAACAATTAAAATTCACAATTCACACCTATGGTCTCTAAAAGTAAAAACAAACAAATTAACACGCGCTATCAAATCTAGGAGTCAAACCACACACAAACAGTAACTTCCCGTACTAAAAACACTATTTGGTGATGAAATCCAACATCGTAGAATTTAATACAGAAAGGGCGGTTGGAACAGTTACCCCGACAACCTGCTTAATGAAACAGACTGGCACAAGTTTCTTCACAAAACCATCTCGAGTGAAGAGAACCCCCCAGAGAGTTCAAGTGAGTCTAGTCGACGTCTGTTCCAGGTACAGTGGGATCTTCCCTCCACCGTCACCTTAAGGAAGAATCCTAAAGATTATGGTCACTAAGGTTACCAACTAAAACAAATATACCTGGGGGAACAGTCTACGATCCGACACACACGCAAGGGTAGAGTAACAAAGCTCAATCCCCTTGAAGGCTCCTTGAAAGAATCCAAGGTTTACCGACAAGTGACCCCTGGCTCCTCGACAATGGTCTATCCGAGGTTTACCGTTTTTAATACGTGTATATCTTCTATCATTCCCAATGAGGAAGGATTGATTACCTCACTGGTTCAGATATGATCTCGTGCTTGACTCCTTTAGGAGGAGCTTCTCAGAGCATACATGCAACAACTGGAATTCTTCCTACCGCAAGATTTGTCTACTTGTTTGTTTTAGCTATCTTGGAGAGTTAATTACTCCCTACTCCAAGATACTAGCCTAAGCTATGTTGGTGATAAGATCCCTAAAAATGTAAAAATTACTAGATAAATTTTAATTAAGCGCTGTGTTATTTAGGCTATTATTACTCAAAAGGGTAAATGGATATGAAACCAATGGTGTTATGACCCGAACCAAAACTGAATGCAATCGAATATGATAATGTAATCTTTTCAATTCGATGAATCCTACCTAAAGTAAGGAGAGAGTTTCCATCCACTTCCAACAATGCAAAGATTGATAAATAAGAGAAAATATAACAAATTCTCTAATGCACTAATTTCATCAAGAAAAACTAATGCAAATCAATCCCAAAACTATTTTTTATATTTTTGTGTTTTTTAAAACAATCATAAAAACATCTAGATTCAAATCAAAGAAAAAATTATCTAAATCTAAGATTGATTTTTTCAGAATATAAACTATGCAATTGTAATCTATGCACAATTCACATGAAAAGTATGCAAATGTAATCTATGCACATTTTTCATTCATATTCTGAAAATTGTAAATTATGAAATTGTAATCTATGCACAATTCACATGAAAAGTATGCAAATGTAATCTATGCACATTTTTCATTCATATTCTGAAAATGAGAATTCTAATTATGCAAATGTGACCTATGCAAGAGAATTCTCAAACACAAGATGATTCTAATGTAATCTAAGAACCAATCAAGTGGAAGTCAAGAAAATCGGGTGAGAGTTCCAAAGATCAAAAAACACTCAAAGGCGATTAACACTCATACACAATTTAGCCCCCCCCCCGCGGCGAATGAGGGGGAAATTTTTTTGCAAAAACAAAAGCAAAAAGATGCAAAATTGTGAAAAGACTGAGACAAACCTTCAATTAATGACCAAAGGAAATCAAATTAAGAATTTCTCAAAAAAGAGACTCAAAACACCCAAAAACTTAATGGAGATTGATGAGATGAAGAATTTACTGAAAGAAATTCAGAAACAAGAGATTTTTGAAAGAAAAATACAGATCTGGGTAGATGCTAAGAATCCTAAATTAAATCTAAACTAAACTGAAAGAAGAAATCTAATTTTTTCAAGACTTTTAACAAGGTCCGCAGGTCCTAGAAGTAACAGGTGCGGTCCCACACTGGTTACTTAAAGAAAGTGCGGAGATGCCCGCACTGTGTGTGAAGACAAAGTGCGGTCCCCTAAAAACTTCAAGAAAAACATAAAAGATTTCAAAATTTTCAAAAACAGAGAAAAAACTAAGCTACCCAGGTAGATATCAATCAATCAAAAACCAGGAAAAACTTATCCTCAAATCAAAATAAAAGAGAACCAAAAACAACAAGTTCTTTCCCCAGCGGAGTCGCCAATTTGTTGGCCGGATAAATCGTTCTTGCGGACAAGACCGATCTCCCTAGTGTCAGAAGACAATCTAGCAACAAACTAACAACTAAGTTTGTCTTTCTCTAGATATATTCGTTTTACAAATAAATGTTATTAAGGTGTCGATCCTACCTTAGATCCAAATGCTTATTTGTAGTCGCAGTGCTTCCATTGCATCAATAATCCTTCATCGCAACAAGGGCCCTTTTTGTCACAAGAAAGTATCATCTTTCGTTGATCTGCAATCACAAACAAGAAAATATCAATAGCACCTGTATAACAAATAATTATAAAACATACCTATCATAGTGATCAAGGAATCTATGAAATAAATGATCAAACGACAGCTTATTAAAATAAACAATCGAACGACAATTTATTGAGAAAAACAGAACTTGATTGTATTAATCTTAAAATATACAGAAGAACCTTACAACCTTAGCCTTGATGTTCTAAAGGCCTTCCCGGGGTCCGAAGCAGGAATCTCCTCTACTTTGATAAGTCTTGCACTCTTCCTTCAGAAGCATAAAGAGGTATGTGATCTTTCCTCTCAAAAGCTCAGCAGAAGGAAATCTAAATCTCAACAGCACTTCAGCTCAAAAATCTTCTCCAAAAAACTTCAATCTCCAATAGCTTAACTTAACTTCTTGAACTTGTGTTAACCCTTCTTGACTTAACCCCAAAAGGCTACCCAATGCCTCCTTTTATAGAGCAGATGAGGAGGTTAGGATTCCACCTTTAAAGGGATAAAACCCTCCTTCAAAGGGATAGGTTCCTCACATCAAGGGATTAGTTCCTTAAGGTGTGGGATAGATGCACCTTACTAAAGCGTACTCATCCCCAAAAAATCTCATCCAGAATTGACCAAAATTCAACTTTTTTGGTTTAATTTCGCGTATTTTTCACTTTACAGGGGTACCGCACCTATAACACTGGAAAAATGCATTCTAGAACGCAGCTTATCTTCACATTACCTGCGTACCCTAGCTAAAAACGCAGGTAGGCTTCATATGAACTGCGTACCCAAGGTTTTTTGAGCTTTTTAGGGTTTTTCCTCCATTTTCAGGGCATGGAATGAGGAACAAAGGTTGTAAGACTTGCATAGGAGGCATGTATGAGTGTTAATGAGCTCATACAGTCAGCAAAATGTCAAGGTGACATTATTTAGTGTAACACCCAAACGCCCCAAATGTACAAATGTACATGTAACACTTAGGCTGGTGAGACATATATGTTGGGATAGTGAGCCAAGGTATCAAGATCATTAAGGTTGGTGTGCTTATGTAATAGGTCAGAGGACTTATATTATTAGATTGATGAGTTGAGTTTAATTGAGGCCCATGTGCTTGTGTATTTGTGACGATCATGCTAGTGAACTTAACTAACATTGTAGTTAGCTAACTTGTAATTTTTTTGTGGATTGAGGGACAAAAGAGTATAGGAAGGTGAGACTCCATGACCAATATAAATGTATATTATAATATTATAATATAAGGTAAAAGGGGACATCAAGTCCATAAAAAGTTGATTCCCCTATTTTGTGGACAACTAAGGATGAAAGGGATAGGTGTACCTATATGAGATCATGGTGGCATAGCTTGAGGGATTGCAAGGGCAGAGAAGGGTGTGCCCCACTTGGGTGTAGGCTAATGGGGAATGTGAGCCTATAATTTGGAGGTATTTGGGTTGTATGAGGTCCTGGAAGGGTAACTCAAAGACCCATGAGAACAATTGGTCTCTTGGAAGTCACAAGTCTCTAAAACATTCTTGGTTGGCCGAGATAAGGGATGATGGGGGATGCGAGCTTGTTGGTTGGAGTTTTTCAGGTTTAGTAACTTGGGCATGTTATGCTTGGTATGAGTCATGTACCTAGAACAAGAAGCTGATGCAGAATGGAATTGTGGCCCCAGCTCAGGGGTTACCAACTACTAATAGAATGAAAGAAGCATGTTATAGAGTTCGAAGGAACATCCATGGTCCATAATTAAATGAAAGATTTAACATATAAGTTCTTGAAACCTATTATGTATATGTTCCATGGTTTTTATTGGAACATATTTCATTATATTTTTATTTGGTTTATGTTATTATGGTATCAATTTGAACATAAATGTATGTTCTGGTTCAGTTATGAATGTAATTTTGGTTATGTTTTGATATTTGTGTGAGTGGAATTTCCCAATGGAAGGGTTGAGGATGTTGTAAAATCTCTATGGGATAATTCCTCCGTGGGATAGTGAATATATTGCAGTTGAATAAATTTTCTAAAAATTTCTTAGTGTCCAGAGTAGCAAAGGTGACAACTAACCTAAGATCAGGATTGCATTTAACCAACTTATTCAAGGGCCCAAATAACACATCCATGTGAATTGTCCTCTCCTGGGCCTCATAAGCATGAATACTAAATATTTTCATATTTCTTATTCAACTAAAATATCTCTAAGAATCATACCATCAGTCATGTACTGAATAATAGTATCTAGCCTAGTGCAATCCTTGAAACTAATGGCATATCCAACCTCCTCCCTTAAATGACATCGAAATTCTTGTGCTACTCTTTTTGCTGTAAACATAGTTGCCACTCGATGAGATTGTGTAAAACCGATATTACCTCTAGTAGTGTACCATTTTGTTTCCAAATATTGGGTCACTTGAGTGATATTTCTAGAGCCAATCTCCCCAATGAAAACTAGAACTTGGTTGTCATTCATCACTTCAATGAATTCCTTCTTTAACTTGTATATAGTAAGGCTCTGCCTCTATTCTTGATTTGAGATCTTTGAATTATTTTCAAATGTCGGTGCTTTTCCAAAAGAATCCTTCTTCCAATTAGGAATATTATAAGCATATATACCCACACCTTTGAACTTTTGTGCAAGATTACTCTCAATTGTCTCTGGCATTGAATCATCCCATGACCAATTAAAATCCTTGGGAATGGAGTCCAACATGTTCCTTTTTTGTTGTTGTTGAATCTCTCGTCACCCCTTTAAAATTCTCAAATCTGAGAACTGAGCTAAAAAAAATGTAATGGATCCATTGCAAGAACCAAAATACTTCTAAAAATTTCAGAACTAATAATGTGGAGTGGATTCAAACAAACAACCTTAAGATTCCCAACCAAGATATTCATTTTTTAGATTTTCTACAATAATTGCATTAATATAGACCACATTTTGTATAGGAATTTTCTTCAACACTTGGCATGCAAAATTTATAATTATAGTTGGAATCATACCCATAAATCATTGAATTACAGGAAATGACATCTAGTTCGGGTATTTTTTGAGTAATTAGCATTTATATTCAATATCCCATAAAAACATATAATGCACATGAACAACTTTAATTTCCTATTGCAAAGTTGAAAATAAGTATGAAAAATTAGTAGTTGTAGTTTCTACCTCAGTCGAAGCCTTTTCTTTATTGAATGTATCCATGGAAATTCTCTCTTCATGATCTGGTGGATCAAATTTATGCTAAAAATTGAATTTTTTCAAAATGGATTGGAACCTGAAAAACCGTGTATATCTTGTTGTTCTGAATATGGTGCAACTCGTTTCATGAAAAACCAACATCTTATGCTCCTGCAATTGCGTTATGTTCATTTGTGGAAACAACAAATTTTTTGGGTTTTTAGTACAGGGTTGCACAGTCAGTAGTATGTACTGCTGACTGGACCATGACCGTACATGGTGACTTTGTTTGGTTTTTCTATCTCCATTTGCCACTTTTCAAGGAATTCATTGGCTGCAGAATGGTTGAATTTTATTGGTTTGAGGTGGACCAACCAGGAGGCACCACGTGGTCCAACCATAGGCTGCCACGTGGCCTCCTGGTGGCCACCAAATTTTTTTTTAAGGGTCGAGCACATCCCATAGGAATCAAACACAGGATTGATCAACAACAAGCTGCAAGTTGAACCGTTACACCACCACTTGAGTATTAACCTATAAGGTTTCCACTACTATTTAAATTTTAATGAAATGTGATGCAAGGTTTTGGACCGGGGTTAACCTGAAACCCTGGTCCATAGACCAAGGTTAGGGGATAACCCTGACCCCAAACAATGTTCTATATTACATGCAATGTAAGATGGTTTTAACCCAAAGTCTGCGTAATGTTATATGGCGAAGAACCATTACATGACCACAAACCATATGAAAAAACATATACCTAAATTTTTTTATGTGGGGATGACTAACAATTATGCAATAGTTATATTTGTGGTTGAAGACAACGTTCATACGTTGTTCACATGGCGGGTATCCTAGGTTAATGCTACTCTTGTATTTTATGTAACCCGAAGGTTAGGCAAATAGATGGGATTTTGTTCACATGTTAAACCATAACACTCTATGCTATGTCATTAGTGTCGAACATAGAAAGGTAGAAGAACCTTCTGGGAGCAGTGTTCAGCTAACCCAACTCGCATTTAACCAAAAATTCACCACTGGAACAACAGTAAAGTCAACACCACGGCGGGAAATTTATGAAATCAACGACACGGATGGTGCAACATGGCGTATTTTTGCTTGGGTACAGGGTTCACTAGCCCAATTAACCAAGTGAAAATTTGCACCCAACGCAACAGGAATCTCTCAAGTGCAGGGAAAAATTTTCACCCCATGTGGGCGACAAAGCATGTATTTGTCGAACAGTTTGCAGACAAGTGAGTTTTGTACGACGAATAGCAGAAAAACATGGGGAGCCCATAAATTTTTCATTTTTTGGCCTTTTTTGGAGCAGAAAGAGGCTAGACAAGGGTTTTTGATAGTTTTGAATCCATTGGAGCTATTTGTGAAGCCATTTGAGCATTGTAATCTAATGTAAAAAAAAACTATTTTTTGAGCATAATGAAAGAGGCCCAACCATTGGAAATTGCACCAAGAGATGTAGCCTAGGAGGGGTGAACTCCTTCGTCATTTGTTGTGTTGTATTTATTTTTATGGTGATTTTATCTCTTGTTTCCTAAAAAACCCAATCTTTTAATTGATTTTTTGTGTGTTTAATAATTTGACATAAGAGGCTTGAAAATCGTAACTAATCAATTACAAATTTTACATAATCCTCAAGAAAATACACATACAGATCAGTTTGGTACCATAGCTTAGGTTTTCTTTGTTGTTGTGAGGGTTTATTTGTTTTCAAGTGTATTTGATTCTTACAAGGTTGAACCTCAAGAGAGGATAGGGAAATATTGTGGTTGCAAGTCGTCGAGTTAGGTCAAGGACAAGGATAGAAAGTTTGCCACAATCTCCACCTCAAATTGTAGCTAAAGCTTCAACAAGTATGGCACATGAGGGAGAGCCTGAAAATATGTTAGAGGATGAAAATCCTTCAGTTACATGACAAAAATGGTTAAATTTATCAATGAAGAGACAAACACAAGGTTAAAAGGTGAGAGCTCTGAACCTCCAGGACTAGATAGAGGAGATGGAGACAAGCCTCCAAAATGGAATGATGAAAATCCACCTTTGAAACCATAATTCTCTTCACCTCCGCCTTCACCACCATCATCACCATCTTCATCTTCTTCCACAACAATCCCTTTACAAACACCTCGACATTCTCCAAAATGTCATGGTAAAACTCCATTTTTAAATATTGACATAAAGTTTGATTTTCCTATGTATGACGGAGAGGTAAATGCTGAAGGATTAGATAATTGGGTACGTCATCTTGAACTATATTGTAGGATACAAAGAATCAAGGATGATGACACCAAGATTCAGCTCGCTTCATTAATATTGGAAAAACTTTAGGCAAGGAAAAGGACAGAGCGTGAAAAGCTATACTCAAGAATTTAGGAGAAGAGCACTAATATTGTGTGTAGATTTGACATCTCAAGAATATTTTTTGAAATAAATTGGAGGTTTGCATAGTTACCTAATATATACTATTATCATATTTAATACTTCAAATTTAGATGAATTCTATGTTATAACCACACATCTAGAGGCAAGACAAAAACATGTTTGAGATGACAAGTGTGAGAATACCTTTGCGTCTAGAGAGAAAGGAAAGGGTAAGCTCAAGGGAAAAGTTAAGAAGAATGCATTCATAAAGTTGGATAAATATAAACTCACATGAAAACACTATTCCAAAGATGTCCATGATGAATATCATTGTTGGAAACTTCATCCAGATATGAAACCCAACAATCTTTGAAATAAAGAGAAGGGGAAGACAACTGCAAAAATACAACATGATTTAGGTTCTGATTATGGAGATGAAACAAAGATTGCATCATTGGGTTGGAAAGGTAAGGACATAGAAATTACTAGTTCTTCAAGTTGTATATACGATACTCTAGATGAAGAAACAAGAATAGATATTTTCCATATTAGAGTTGTTTCAAAGCATACCAAGATTGACACCCTATTTGATAGTGGTTCACAAGAAAATCTTATTTATAAAGACCTAGTCAAGAAGTTAAATATAGAAACCATTCCACATCCAATACCTTATCCTTTAGGTTGGATATGTAAGGATGCAAATTTTCAAGTGACAAGGTAGTGCATCCTTAGATTTGCAATCATTTCAAACTTTTTTAATGAAGTTGAACTTGATGTAATTCTGCTTGATATTTGTGGTATAGTTTTGGGAAGCTCGTATCTTTATGATAGGAAAGAAATATTTCATCACCATGAGAATAAGTATCACTTGTTCAAGAATGGGATAGAGTACAATGTTAGATTTCATAGTAAGAATATGAGTTTGTCTCTTATGAATGTTGGAAAAATGAAGAGAATTTTGAATGCTAGTCAAAATGATGCTTTGTTAATGTTCAAGCACAAAGATGTTGTGAATTAGGCCTTTCAAGGAAATGCATGAAATGAAAAACATGATTTCATTGAGGTTTCTAGTAGTTGGGATAAGATGCTTCAGGATTATAACATGTTTCATTCAAAAAGAGGTAAACAAGATGAGGTAAAATTTCAACAGCAAACATCATTGTTGAATAGTGATGTGAAAAAGATGTCAATGCAAGAGAGTGAAAAGGTCAAAGAGAAAGTGCCAAAGAATTTTGACAAAGAGGTAATTGGTTCCAAAAGTTCTTATTTTGGATTTCACAATGTGTTTTCTTTGAAATGGGATGTTTCATGGAAATTGCGATCACATTTGGTCAAGGGTTGATCCAAGCACAAGCCTAGACATGTCAAGTATCATCGTGTGCACAGTGTTCAGGGAGAGAAGAATTAGAAGTTGTTTAAGATTTATTTGATTGTGGACCGAGGAGGGAATTTCTTTGTTCCTTCAAGAATAGGTTTTTGTTCTGCATATTCTGGGAAATTGCAGGAAGATGGTATGTACAATAGCAATTCAAGGTCTCCAAAGTCAGGGAAAATTATCATTTTTCATGAAAAGCTCAAAATGTCGCATTCAAGAAATTTTCAATGGATAGAGACTAGAAGGGTGAGGGAGATGAACCCTCATCTATTTATTGATGGATAAAGAAATTTTGGAGGTCCAAAAGCTTACAATGGGGAGGAATGATCTAGTGGATCAAATTTATGCTCAAAATTGAAAGTTGTTGGATTGGATTGGAACCTAAACGACCACATAGATTTCTTCGTTCTGAATCTGAGAAAAAAAAAAAAAAAACTCATTTCACGAAAAACCAACGTTGTAAGCTCTTGCAATTTCATTCTATTTATTTATGGAAACAACAATTTTTTTTGGGTTTTGGGTATAGGGTTGCACAATCAGCAGTCCGCACTACTGACTGGACCCTAACCATACATGGTGAGTGTGTATGGTTGGCTTATCTTTGTTTACCACTTGTTAGGAATTCATTGGCTTCCAAATGGTATAATTTTATTGGTTTGAGATGGATCAACCAGGAGGCACCACGTGGGCCAACCAGAGGCTACCACATGGCCTCCTGGTGGCCACCAAAAAATATTTAAGGTTTGAGTGCATCCCATAGGAATCGAACATGGGACCAGACAACAACAAGCCACAAGCCTTACCATTACACCATCGCATGAGTCTTAACCTATAAGGTTGCAACTACTATTTTAAGTTTAATGAAATGTGATGTGGGGGTTAAGACTGGGGTTTACCCCCGACCCCTCTCCATAAAATAGGGTTAGGGGCTCACCCTAGCCCTAAAATATGTGCTATATTACATGCAATGTAATATGATTTTAACCCAAAGTCTCTGGAATGTTATACAGCGAAGAACCATTACATGAACACAAACCATATGAAAACCCATATACCCAGATTTTAATGCAGGGATGGTTAATGGTTATGCAGTGGTTATATCAACGGTTGAAGATAGCATTCATAGGTTTTTCATATGTTGGGTAGCCTAGGTTAATGCTACAGTTGCAGTTTATGTAACCCAACGTTCAGGAGAATAGATGGAGTGTCGTTCACATGTTAAACCATAACACTTTATGCTAGGTTATCGACGTTGAACACAAAAGGGTAGCGAAACCTGTTGGGGGCAAGGTTCCGCTAACCCAACCTACATTTAACCACAAATTCACCACCAGAACCACAGTAAAGTCAACACCACGATAGGAAATTTTCGAAATCAATGACGAGGATGGTGCAACATCGCGCATTTTTGGCCGGGTACGGGGTTCACCGGCCTCATTAACCAGGTGACAATTAGAACCTAGTGAGGCAGGAATCTCTCCAGCGTGGGGAAAATTTGTTGCCTCATGTGACCGACAAAGCGCGGATTTGTCGGACAGTTTGCAAACAAGTGTGTTTTGTAGGATGAATAGCAAAAAAATGTGGGGAGCCCATAATTTTTTCATTTTTTGGCCTTTTTGGGAGAATAAAGAGGCTGGACATGGGTTTTTGACAGTTCTGAAGCCATTGTAGCTAACAATGAAGCCATTTGAGCACTATAATCTAATGTAAACACCATTTTTTTAGCATAATGAAAGAGGCCCAACCACTGCAAGCTGGACCAAGAGATGTAGCTCATGAGGGGTGAACTCCTTCATCATTTTTTGTGTTGTGTTTACTATTATGGTGATGTTTTCTATTGTTTCCTGCAAAAACCAAGCTTTTAATTCATTCTGATGTGTTTAATAATTTGACATAAGAGGCTTTAAAACCCTAATTAATCACTTGCAAAATTTACATAATCCTCAAGAAAATACACATATAGATTACTTCACCCAATACTTGTGCAATATTGTTTATTTAATTAAGTATGGTGTCCATGTTTCCTAACCCTTCTCTAATGTTTCTAGTGTTGACAGACCTTACTAGAACATTTGTAGTCAACCCACCTATTATTCCTCCAACCACCAAACCTTGATGCATCACAGACACTAAAAATGATGGGAAAAGTTTTCTATTATACATAGAAACCCTAACTGAATATATTTAAGATCAGATCCTTAAAAATTTATGATATTCAATTTACAAGGGTTTCCTATTCTACTTATCTAAATTATCATTGTTCAAATATCCACAACGACCAAGTGTATTATGTTCCTGGATTCAAATCAACCCAAATGTAATCCTTTAAACCCTTAATAATTCACTTTAAGAGTGTACCATCCCATCAAATGTATAACTACATTAATTCTTTATAATATGGAAGTTATTGGAAATATAGAGGAAGCTAATTGAATACGTCTACATAGCATTGATTTGGCAAGTGGAATCTGGAATCCATCTCTTTATTTACTATGTGTCTTTATTTTATGTTTCAAATCAAGAAAGAAATGGCTTATACATAAAATTTCCAATTCATTATTCATTACTGCATCCCTATTGGTAGGTTCTCTTCTTTATGCATTGGGTCTTATCTAAATGAACTGCCTTCCCTTCCCCTTGCTCCTATTCCATTTTTTTCCCTAGCATAGTAATCCATAAAATAGAATTTGGTTCTTTAATTTTATCAAACAGGTTCTAAACATGTTAACAATTTCATTTATGTTATCTTCTATTGGCCCATGCAAACTCATTGCATTCGCTGGTGTAACACGTACAAGGCTAATAATTTTTGGAAGTTTGTTTGTCACATGTTAAAAGTAGCATTTTCAAATATACCATTTTTGGTAGCACCATCTTAACCTATTCTGGCTCTCAAAAATTCATGAAAGGAGTAACTTGTTCAGTTACACTATGGCCTGCAAATACTCCCAATATATTTTTATCTCTTATCTATTGAGTTCCATAACCTATAGAGAAAGGTGTTTTCTAGCAAGGCCACAATTTCACCCAAATGGAGGAATTCTCACCAAAATAAAGTTAGAAAATTTTCAAGAAATCTAATCCTATGATTATTTAACTTGTTTTTTTTATGTTGAAAATGGATTAAACACCATCAAAAACCTAGGGAGCACCAAAAATCATGAAACTTTACATTTGTGTTGGCCACATGGTGTTGGCATTGATGTTAACCAAGGAGATGGCAACCCTAGATAGTTAGTTATGTTGGCATTGATTTCAATAGGAATTTTCATGATGATGATTACATAAGATTTTTGAAGTGTTGCAGAGGTTTGTATAGGACCTGGGGGTGCTCAAGGAAGTGGTGTCATAGTAGCAGCAAGATATGGGCAGAGAAAGTTTGATTTACCCAAAATTAGAGCAACTTCTCTCGCATGATAACTAGCACAAAGCGAGGATCCCAGTAACCTTGCTAGAAGGCCACACTATGCCCATGATGATTATCTTTGGGAGCTAGTTCTATCCTAGTGATGATCTCTTGCAGGTGAATTTTTTTGTTTTTTTTCGCACACATAAAACGCCGTGAGCATATTCCTGTGTATTTTCCTAAGGTTTTTAATGGTTTAGAGTCTATTTGAGTTGGTCCACTTTATATAAGGTTATCAAGTCAAATATAATGAGGATTAGTATTTTTTATTTATTTCACCTTTAATCTTTGATAAAATGTCATAGTGTGTAATTGAAGGGGTTATATAGTATGAGAAAGTTAGCTACATTAATGCAGAGATAGAGCACAGATTGTAGATCACATTTGGAGCATATGTCAGAGGATGATGGATTTGTTGTGTATCAATATGTCTAACATGCTTATTTTGTAGATTGTATTGTTTCTAGTTGTTATTGATGTTTATGATAGAGTGTGTTATTGATCTGAGTTGTGTTGCAAGGGCTCCATTGAAGAGTATATTGTTGTACCATCATTGTATGTGTTTTGTATGGATGATAGAGTATGTTAATGATGGTTGAGTATGCTATTTTGATTTTTATTGTATGCTACTACTGGGTTATTGAATTTGATGAGAAAATTGATTGTGTGAGATGATTTTTTTGCAAAGATATATACTGTAGATATTGATTGAGTTTTGTATGCAGATTGTATTTTTGTTTGAGAAAAATATATGTTGAGAAAAATGTGGCTCACAAATTTTTAATTTTAGAGAGCAATGGATATAGTATGAAATATTGTGCAATAATATCCATTAGATGAGCTTGAAGGTTGGGGTCTTTAGTGTGTGAAATGTGGCATTCCAAGCAAGTGGTCGATTGCGAATTCAGGGTATAACAAAATCATTCAGGTAGAGGACTAAGAACTTGGGAGTGGTGGATGGATATATAGTTGGGTTTTGGGGAATCCAATAGGTGGTGGACTACAAATTCGTGGGAGTGTTGACTTCCAGTAGGTGGTGGATTCTGACAGGTTGTATCCTGAGGCAAGGGATACTCATGCGATTAGAAAGTTTTGGATTTCAAATTAGTGGTGGCTAGTGACTATGTAAAGAAGAAGAATTTTATTAATAAGAAGAATAACTAGAAGAAAATAACAATGATGGTTTTTCCCAGTTTTGTTTTCCACTTAACATTTGGTATCCCCTTGTGTGATGATTTTTATGTGTTGATCATTGATGCTCTCATGGTTTGCATGTTTGTGTGATACTCATGGTTACATGTTCATTTTTATTGCTGCACATATGTTTTACATGCTTAGGGAAGTTTTTGGCATAATTTTTTTCCAATGAATGAATTATCTATTAACTTGAAAGAGAAGCAAAAGAGTTTAAAAAGTGATTCATTCCTACACTACGAATTCACTTTCCCCCCTCTCAGTAGTGTCAATTGTCCAACAATTTGTATCATAGCAGTGGCTATTGGTTGCATATTAATCGTCAGAGAGTATACATAAGGAGTGTTGGTAAAAATTTGAGTTTTTTTATAGAATAAATCCTCTATGAGTATTTATCCTCGCAGCTGCAAATTTCAAGGTGTGGCATGAAAAAGTTAAATCTCAATTATTATATTTTGGATCAAAATTTTGGAAGTTATTATGTGAAGGATGTGACAAGGATCCACTTTCACCTAAAGTGATGCAGCAGAATGCTCGAGCGAGCTGCATTATTGATTAGAATCTCCATAATGTAGATTTGGATAAAATAACAATTCTGAAATATGCCAAGGAGATTTGGGGAAAAATGAAAGTGTTGTTTGGAGGAGATTGAAAAAACAATGGAGAGGTTGAGAAGAAGAGTAAGAAGCAGAAAAATAAGAAGGCTTCATAAAGGATATAATCTCAACCAAAAGATTCTCATACCCCTAGTGTGAGTTCAAAATATCATAAGAGAAATAAAAAAATCAAGAACCAAAGGTATTTCAGTAGAACATATCCAAAGGTATAAATATTGATGAGTTACTTTTGAGTTATGATTTAGACATGTCTAATGACAACCATGTTTAATTGCATAGATAATATGAGTATGATATTTTTCTTCTCAAAGCTAAGTATGAGTCATCCATGGTGGCTATTGATATATTATCTATTGAAATTAGTAAACTAATGGTTGCATGCAAAGATCAAGAGAATATTTTGCATATTTGTGATGAAAAGGAGAAGGAACTCAAGGAGGATATCAATTTGAGTATCTATTTGGTATAATCAAAAGGGTTTGAAATATTGGTGATTTGAAAAACTTGAAGATGAAGTTATCACGTCGAGGAAGCAACTAGAAGAGAAAGAAAAGCAACTGAAGTTGGATAAGAGCACCATAGCCTTAGACAACATGCTAAAATGATACATATCTCCATTGAATATATCTAGTATTATTTTTTACAAGGGAGAGTCCAACTCACATGAAAATAAGAACAACAATGCAAAACCCAAAAGTTTTGTAGCAAACAATAGTATTAGCAGGAGAAGTAACTGAGGAAAAAGGCAACATATCTAGTAGTAACAAAGAATAACACCTCAAGGAGCACCTACCTCTAGAATACCATTCACTCCAAGAGTATATTGTGGAAAATATTTCAAATTTAAAAGGAATCCAAGCCTCGTTGTTCCTTTGATGGACAAGGTAGAGTGTTATACCTATCACAATTATGGACATGTGGAGGCCAACTATAGAGGAACAACTTTAAGATCTAATCGGCTATATGGGTAGCCAAGCAGATCAACTATCAAGTATACTTAGACATTTAATGGTTTTTTTATTCTTGTAACCTATATGACCACAAGGTGATTGATTGCAGATCTAGCCCATGGAGTAGAGGCATGTTTTAATGTGAGGCATAGATATGATGGGATTAGCATAATATTTGATCCTCTTTCTTTGTATATCTACCAGGTGGAGCGTTATACATGTCACAACTTTGACCACATGGATAGAGATTGCATGTTGTTCAGTTCTTCAAGGAAACCAACAAAACCAATAGCATATACATAGTAGGCTTGGTAGAAAGTCTGAGAATAATGTGCATGTCAAGAAGTATCTTACTATAGTGTAGGTGAAGAAGAGTGAATTTTACCTTTTTAAGTAGAGAGATACCAACCCCATCTGCAAAATATTGTTTTCTAAGGGATATTCATAAAATATTGCAAAATTTTATGAGAGGCTTACATGGTCTGAGGGGGAGTGCATGGCATCCCGCTGAAGATACTTGCACAAATTGTAGCAAAAAAAAAAAAAATATATATATATATATTATATATATAAAGTTTTGATCATGAGCCTCATTGATTCAAGTATGTGGGATCAACCTACCCATTTAAGGTATGATCATCTCAAGGGGAGTTATCCATGGTACTAGGGTTTCATGGCTTGTTTGTAAGTTTTAGCTAGTTTTTTCACTCATATGCTTGTAGCAGCACCATACATTGTATCATGAGTGGAAAAGGCATGAGAATCAACTCTCAATGTACTTTTCATGACACAATTTTTTATTTGGTTGAGCAACCCTAGCATCAGGACATGTATAAGAGAGAGAGGTATTTGGCATGTATTATATTAGTCATGTAAAGCATATGTGTGTGAAATTTTACATCCCTATAACATTGGTGTCTTTTTCATATGGATGATGGTACAATATTCCAAATGTCATGCATGCATAAGCTAGAGATTCATGATGATAGAGAGAGTCACTGGTACAATCAGTCGTGCCATTTGGTTGGTGATAAGTATGCAAAGAGGTGTGGAAAGTTCAACCATGTATGATCTATTATCCTTTGAGATAATCCTAGGTCAATTATCATGCGAGAGCATCTATTGTTTGTTCTAAATTGGGTTTTTGGATGACCAATTTATTAAGAAAATACAAACATATATGTTTAAACTTTTGATCATATTAACTATTAATGTTGTGAAACCAGCTCCAAAAATAGAAGAAAAGAGATATCAACACCTTAGAAATAAGCCACTTTGAGGGGGAAACCTCCAATACATTACATGAATGAACAATTCTTGGATGATACAAATTACAAAACCTCCTTTATATATATAGGAGTCCATGGGGCCACAATGTAATCCTAGTCGACCTAAAAATAATAATTTAAGGGCACAATAATAAAAATATAGGGGTTACAGGGGTACAATAATAACAATAAGGGGGTTACACTAACAACAATAAGGGACTATACTAGTAATATAGGGACCTAACATGCCCCTCTCCTTCAAAAAATTGTTGTCCTCGACACTTGAGTAGCTCTGGGTGCTTCTGTATAAAATTCTCATCCTCCCATGTAGAATATTCAGTGGTTAAGTTCTTCCACTTGATGAGATAATCTGAAATTGATCGATTTTGTAGTTGTCAAGTTCTTATTTCTGTGACTACTTCAGGTTCCAATATGATTTTTCCTTCCTCATCAAGTTCTAGAAATATTGTTTGAACTGGAAGATTTTCACCTATAACTTTCTTTAAGCATGAAACATGGAAAACTGGATGCACTCGTGAAGAAGCTGGAAGCTTCAATTTGTATGCCATAGTACCAATCTTTTGCAACACCTTGTAAGGACCATAGTACTTTGGTGATAATTTATTATCCTCTTAGCTTGCTTGAGGGACATTTTTTTGTATGGTTGTAGCCGTAAAAATACTCAGTCTCCTACATCAAAACTTCTCTCGCTACGATGTTGATTTTTCCTGTTGTTTCATTCGATTTTGTGCCAAATTCAAGTTATCCTTTAAGAGTTGGAGAACTTCTTGTTGATGCTCGATGTGATATTCCACTACTTGAACCTTCGAATTTTCTCTTAAAGATGATGTGATGGATGGAGGATGATATCCATAAAGTGCCATAAATGGGGTCATTTTTGCTGCAATATGGAAGGAAGTGTTATACCACCATTCAGCGAGAGGTAACCACTTGACCCATTGTGTTTGTTTATCGGATACAAAACAACGAAGATATCCTTCCAAACATTTATTTACTATCTCAGTTTGACCATCAGATTGAGGATGATAAGATGAGCTATGAGCTAATTGAGTACCCAAACAAGAAAATAACTCCGTCCAAAAATTTCTAGTAAAAATGGGATCTCTGTCGCTCACAATAACCCTTTGGTTTCCATGTAGATTTTGAATTGTGTCCATAAATGTAGTAGCAACTGTACTTGCTTTAAATGGATGAGATAATGCACAAAAGTGTGCATACTTGGTAAGTCTATCAACTACCACCATGATGACACTCTTTCCTTCGGACTTAGGTAAACCTGTGATAAAATCCATTGAAATCTCCTCCCAACGTCGACTTGGAATGGATAAAGGTTGTAGAAGTCCTGGGGTCTTAATTGTTTCCACTTTATTCTGCTGGCAAACCAAACATTCCGCCACAAACTTTTGAATATCGGATTTAAGGCCATCCCAAAAAAATTCTTTCTTCACCCTGTGGTAAGTTTTTAAAAATCCTGAGTGTCCTCCTAAAGGAGAAGTGTGCAATTCCAAAACAATATTTTGTTTTAGTTGGGAATTCTTACAAAGATATAAGCGATCTTTGTACCATAAGGAATCATTTTTCCAACTAAATGTATCAGATGTACTAAGATCTTGCTGCAACTTTTGAATGAGTGTCCATACATCTTTGTCCTTCTTCCATTCATCTCTTGCTTCAGTTATCCAATCTGGTTGGATAATAGAAATGGCACCAAGCAATGCTTCCACCTCTTCATTCTTTCTTGAGAGTGCATCTGCAACAACATTAAGCTTTCCTTTTTTGTAGATTATTTCAAAGTCATAACCCAACATCTTTGTGACCCATTTTTTCTGCTCTTCTGAATATATTCTTTGTTCCAAAAAGTGTTTAAGACTATCATGATCAGTTTTTACCTTGAAGTGTCTTCCCATTAGGTAAGTTCGCCATTTCTTTAGTGCATGCAGTATTGCTAACATTTCCTTCTCATAAATAGGTTTCTGTAAATACTTTCCTTTGATTGGACGACTTTCAAAAGCAATGGGCCTTCCTTCTTGCATTAAAACAACACCAATTCCATTTCCTGAGGCATCACATTCCACAATAAAGGTTTTTGTGAAGTCTGGCGTAGCTAAGACCGGTGCTAGGCACATTGCCTCTTTAAGATGTTCAAAGGCCTTAGTTGCTTCAGGAGTCCATGAAAATGCATCTTTTTTCAATAATGTTGTTAGAGGTGCTGCTATTCTCCCATAATTCTTAACAAACTTGCGATAATACCTTGTTAACCCGAGAAATCCTCGCAACTGCTTTATGGTTGTGGGGACTTTCCATTCCTTAATGGCTTTAATTTTGTTAGGGTCTATCTTAACACCCTCATGAGATACAATATGACCCAGATATTCCACCTCTTGTACTCCAAAGAAACATTTGGATGTTTTTGCATATAATTGTTTCTCCTGCAATAGTTTGAGCACCCTGTCAACATGTTCAACATGATCCTTCCAAGACCTGCTGTAGAGTAGTATATCATCAAAAAATACTAGCACAAATTTTCTAAGGAAGGGTTTGAAAATGGAATTCATCAACCCTTGAAATGTAGAAGGTGCATTGGTAAGGCCAAAAGGCATGACCAAAAATTCATAATGACCCTCATGAGTTTGAATTGTTGTTTTCAGAATATCTTCAGTCTTCATTCTAATTTGATGATATCCTGAACGAAGATCCAACTTGGTAAAGTAAATTGCTCCATGTAATTCATCCAATAATTCATCAATCACAGGAATGGGAAATTTATCTTTAAT
Organism: Pinus albicaulis; assembly: GCA_034641835.2. Classification (NCBI taxonomy): domain Eukaryota; kingdom Viridiplantae; phylum Streptophyta; class Pinopsida; order Pinales; family Pinaceae; genus Pinus; species Pinus albicaulis. The sequence goes on from CM076584.1 coordinate 329,455,352, forward strand.
GGTGAGATTATTGAGCTCCCTATAATCTAGACACATGCACCATGATCCATCCTTCTTGTGTACCAATACTACAAGAGCATAGAAAGAACTTTGACTGGGTTGAATTATACCCGCCTCTAACATTTCTACAATCATACGTTCAATTTCGCTCTTTTGGACATAAGGATATATATAAGGCCTGATGTTTGGAGGAAAAATTCCTGGAATAAAATGAATAGCATGATCATGATCACGAATAGGTGGGATTCCTTTGGGAGTTTCAAACACCTTGGAATGATTGTCCAAGAATTTTTGGAGATCTACAGAAATAGATGATTTTGATGTTGCAACTTCTAGTGAGCATAATTGTGCAATTACACCTCATTTTTATTTCTTTAGAATCTTTGTCATGACATTAGAGCTCATTATCTTTCACAGCTTCCCTACAATACCCCGTAATTCGACTTCCTTTCCTTCTAAAAAAAAATTCAAGAAAAGTTATTGAAAATTAAAAGATACTGTCCCCAAAGATTGTAACCATTGTACTCCTAGTACAACATCAACACCTCCCATAGGAATGGAAAGCATTGGACTATTCAATATATATTCCCCCATGGTTAGCTTGATATTATGGCATTTTCCAGAGAAATTTATAGTTCCTCCATTTGCAACCATCACTTGACATTCTGGTGTTGGGTATAGGAAAAAATTCAATTCCTTGGCTACCTTACAATGAATAAAATTATGGGTGCTACCTGAATCAATCAACACTATCACCTTTTTCTTCTTCATATGTCCTTCTATCTTGAGAGTTTGAGGAGTGGTAATTCCTTCCAATGCATTACACAATATGGCCATACTCATTTCTTCTTCTTCTAGGGCTCGTTCCTGGTGTATATCCTCTTCTTTTGAAGATTCTTGTTCATTTTCTTCTTCCTCTTCACAATATATGTAAAATAATTTCTTCTCAGCACACTTATGACCTTTAGTGTATTTTCTATCACAACTGTAGCAAAGCCCTTTTGCTCTTTTTTTTGCCAATTGTTTTGGTGTCAACCTTGTAGGTTGTGGAAATATAGGAGTAGCAACACTTCCATCTTTATAGAAGTGAGTGGTAGGCTTCCTTGTCGCCATAATTTTACATTCAATTTTTCTTGCCAACCTGAATGCCTTCTCCAATGAATCACATTCCAAAAAGTGAACTTCATGTTGGATTTTATCCTTTAAAATACCTATGAAGAGATCAATCTTGTGTTCCGTTGGAATATCAGTTACCCTTATATTCAATTTTTGGAAGTCCTCAATGTGCTCCCCCACTAAACACTTTTTTTTGAGATTTATCAATTGGCTAAAGAAAGTGTTGCTCTTTGTATCCTCATAATGTGCTATCATTTCCTTCATAAAAATTGACCAAGTGACAATTTTTTTACGGGATAAAATCCATCGATACCATACAAATGTATTTTTTTCTAAATGTAAATTTGAAATGCATACCTTTTGTGTGTTTTGCACATTATTGAGATCAAAATATTGTTGCATCTGTACTATCTATGTTACAGTATCCTTTCCATCAAACTTCCTCATATCCATTTTTAGAATATGGTGGTGCTTCCCTCCAACATTAGAGTTTATGAAATCATGTTCAACATTAATTTTGTTCTCATCTTGAGTTTCCTCTACTATCTTTTCAGCATTAGGAAACATCTCTTGTAAAAACTTTGTCAAAACTTCCATGTCTGCTTTTAGATCATTCTTCATGTTTTCCATCTTAAATTCCATGTCATCCATCTTAGATTCCATGCCATTTTTCAAACCATCCATCTTAGATTCCATGTCTTTCTTCAAAACTTCCATGTCATTTTTTGTTGCTCTTTGCGAGAGCGAAATTTGTTGCACTTGCTCTTGCAATTTTGATATGTGATGTTGCCATTCTCCATCTTCATGAGTCGTAGTAGAGCCTTCTAAAGGCTTAATGGGTGTTGAATTATTTTTAGGGGCAATTTGAGAATCCAATATTGATATCTATTCTACAATATTCCCTTGGAATCAATTCAACTTGATTCTTCAAACAAGACTTATGCAATTCGAAAAAGTAAAAAAAATACACGTATTTTACTTGCTTTTGCGGAGCTCAATATTGAAATTGACTTATCTCTATACTTGCAGATCCTAAATATCTGAAATTCTTCCCTGTAGTAGTCCTCTGAAGCTTTTTTAAAATTCCACAGTTCTAACTTGATTTGGATTCTTCAAGACAAAGTTATGTCCAGTCTCCCACAATGACCTAATTATGGACTGGTTCAGTAGAGCAAACTTGTGAGACTTGCCACGTGTCACCATTTTCTCCTTTGGCCCTGAAATTTATAGACAGGAAACCAAATTCCTTGTACTTCCAGTCACTTTTTATATAATTCCAATCCGATGCTCAGAGAGAGAGTTATGAAGATTTTCCCACGATCACCTCTTTTATATGAAATTCGGGAGCCTGAAAAAGACCTAACTTCCATAGATCATATCTCCGAAAATATTGCGAACCAAGCTCTGAAATTTTGCGACGATGTTCCTCATGATTTTGGCTTCACTCTCTAAAAATTTCAGCTTCCGAACCTTCGTAGAAAAAAAGTTATAGTGAAAATTCTACGATGACCTTTTTAAGTTAAATGCAGGAGCCTGCAAAAAGCCCTAACTTCAACAGATCATATCACCGAAAATATTGCAAACCAAGCTCTGAAATTTTGCGAAGATGTTCCTTAGGATTTCAGCTTCACACTCTAAAAATTTCAACTTTTGCACCTTCGTAGAAAAACTTCTATAGTGAAAATTCCACAATGACCTGTTTGGAGCAGCAAAACCCTAGAATCCAAAATTCTTATACCAAATGTTGTGAAACCAGCTCCAAAAATATAAGAAAAGAGATATCAAAGCCTTAGAAATAAGCCACTTCAAGGGGTAAACCTCCAATACATTACATGAATGAACAATTCTTAGATGATACAAATTACAAAACCTCCTTTCTATATATAGGAGTTCATGGGGCCACAATGTAATCCTAGCCGACCTAACAATAATAATTTAAGGGCACAATAATAACAATATGGGGGTTACAGGGGTACAATAATAACAATAAGGGGTTACACTAACAACAATAAGGGACTATACTAGTAATATAGGGACCTAACAATTAATAAAAGGGTTGTTTATTTACTCTAAGTAGTGATTTAATTTTGCATATGTGAAGGAAAAAACTCTAAGAAAATATGATGAGTTAAATATTCAGATTGAATTCTTAATTTATCATAAGTTTGAAAGACTTTCAAGCAATGTTTAACAACTCAACAAAACATATTTAACATTATGAAGCTTACTGACAATTAATAATTGATATAGAGGGACTTATAAAAACAGAAAGTTCAATAAGTCATTCTCTAAAATGGATTATAACTTTAGAGGATTTAAGATAGACTGAAACACAATTTTTTCTTACCTACTTATCTTCATAAAAATCAAATATATGCAGAAAAAAAAAATGAAATGAATACTGGAAGAACTTACAAGGGGAAAACTGATTGAAATAAATCCAGAATCTTTTTATTATCATAAATGATCAGAGCTAATACACTTCTTCTTACAAATTCTCATCCAAGGGTGAAACCCTTAATAACTCGAATAGAGAGTTATTTTTACTAGTTTCTATCACTTAGAAGTATCTAAAATTGATTACAAAAATAGTATCAAATAGTATGGAAACAAAAACTGATGAGTGATATGTCACTGTTTCTGAGGAAATAGTTGATGATGTGGCCCACAAATTGTTGTTGTGTTGGCATGCTATTGGAGACAAAATTTATTCAATGGTTTCACATAAGTGATTCCATCTTTCCTCACTTAGAATTTCTAGGTACAAAAATTTACTAAAAATTTCATCTACTTATGTGTATCTTTCAAAAGTTGGCTTATTGATGAAGATATGTTTAATTTCATGTTTTATTATCAAATAAAAATCAAAAGCTTCTAGAAAATATTTCCCTATCATGTGGCCTTTAATTCCTACAAACTTAGCTTTGTCAATGGAAATGGTGTAGAGAGTTTTGCAGTACTCCTCCAAGTTGATCATTTTTTCATAAGGAGCTACTAATCTAGGAAATCCCCTCTGGTTGAATAGATTAAACTTAGTTTGAAATATTTGGACAATAATGTCCAAAATTTTACACTTAGTGTCTAATTGGTTCAAAAAGTTCCTTTTCTGCAATAATTTCTTGATTTCAAGGATAGTAGTTATGATGTCTAAAATATTGATCTGCTCCAAATTTGCCTTGATTTTTTAGTTCAGTATTTTAATCATGTCTCATGCCTCTATTGGTTTATGCTTGATTGTTGCCTTCTCTTGTTTAATGACTCTTTTACACTTGTTGATTAATTCCTCCTGTTTGAAAATGATTTGTATGGATGGACATACTTCTATCATTGTTTGGATTATTTATGTCTAGATACTCTCCTTGGCTTGGGCCAAGTTGTCTGCCATTAGAATCTCACTTTCTAACTTCTGAACCTTTAGTCCCAATCTGTAAGACTTCTACATTACTTCCATGTACAAGGTGTCATTTTTTATATTTTGAGTTTCCAAGGCTTTAAATTTCTCTAGGAACTTCTCATTATCTTGTTTCTTTACGGTAAAATCTTGCACAAGTCTGGTTGAATCTACTGTTGTTGATGTAGATTCTGTTAGCCATCAGTAAATTTTTTCATGACAAATGATGGCTAAAACAGGTCTTGAGCCTTCAAGAGATTATTTTCATAGAAAATTTCTCATTCTTGAAGCCTTCTTATGCTTCCTAAACTCAAAAAGTGATTTTAACTGCTTTTTCATTGAAAAAATCCACCAAGAAACCATGCTAATATCCAAAGAGACTGTTTTTTAGGCCATTTTCCATCATTTTCTAAACATGTTTCGCTCATTGTTTCCGCCATTTACCCTTCATTTTCCCCTAAAAAATCCCCTTTTCTCCTTCTCACTTTCCCTTCATTATCCTAAGAAACCTTCAAAAATGCCTTTTAAACTCATAAAAATCCTTTTTTATGGTTTTAATCGTCCTATTTTGCCTACCAAAACCTCAAAAAACCCTTTAAAAACCTTCTTTTTGGCTAAAAAGTGCCATTTTTATAACACAGTCTTTAAGCCCCTGAGGGCTTAAAACTCCAGCCCCTTATCCATCATATGACCCGCACCCATGACCTGGCGCTAAAATCCTAGCCACCAGCACCTTTTTCTCCGCCTCCGGTCACCTTATTCCTCCTTCGAACCCTACCTTTCCTTCAGCCCCATCCATCTTAGCCCTCATCTCTTTCTCTGTCATGTGACCAAGCCCAGCAACCGGGTGCTTAAACCTTTCTCTCTCAGCCCCTCTTCCCTTAGCCCCAGTTCTTCTTTTCCCCATAGAACCTTTCCCCAGCACCAAGATCTAAGCCCCCATTCCTTTATTTTCTTTTCTCCCGGCTTTATCACTCCACGAACCCATCCCTACCCTTGATCTTAAAAGATCAACAGCCACCATGCTTCCCCTTTTTTCCCTATTCCCCCGACTTATTGATATCCTTTCACCCCTATAATCAACCCCCTCCATCAATCTATGGAATCCAATGGCTCTCGACATCCAACCTCGCCGGGGCCTACCTCCAATACCCAGCCTCCTCTCCCAATCATTGCTTGCCACCTAGCTCCCACTTAAACCCTTGCCCATGCACCTTTCCCATCGCGCTCTTCTCCCCACTGTTGGATCTGACCCTTCTCATCCAATGGTTAGCATCTCGTTTCGCATAACTTTTTCCGTCGAGGTTTAACGATCCAAAATCATGCAAGACCACTGGTTTTTAAAAAACCACACGTCCCCTTTTGATTGGATCGCGTTCCCTCTGGGTAAAATCGTTTACCACCTGAAGGTCACGTGAAAACTTCCAGTGGTATTTCCAAAACCACTTTGCCTATTTTCGTGCCTATATTCAATTTGACTCGGTTTTCACAGTTTTTCGCCTCTCCACCATGAAAACTCTTCTTCCGCTTGCATAACCTACTCTTCCACCTCTTCCAGCCTCCAAAGCAGTCAAAACCCTCTCCCCCGGGTTTTATTTAACATTTTTATTGGTTTTTTGCAGGTTTGATGGCCGTTTTAAAGACAAGAATCCTTCTCGTAGTCCATAAAGGGACAACGTCGAAGATCATCATCTCTGGAGCTTAAACAATGCATAATAGAAGCTTCCAGGGTTTATTTTCACGATTTGACCAGGGCTTCATGGGCATTGGGTATATTATGAAACCCTCCCGCTTCGATGAAAACCTCCTGTCCACAACAAAGGGAAAGTCAGTGAATAATTAAAGTTAAAAGGGTTGATACATAAGATTGAAGGATTACAGGTTTAATCATATAGTTTTAATGTTAAAAACACAGTTTAAAGGTGAATGCTGCCAGCAGAAAAGGTTTAAAGCTCTGAAGGTGATCATAAAGGCCCAAAAGAAATATCAAGGCCTAATCAGGGTTTAAAAGTGATAAATTATGACAGATCAAAAGAAGGAAGGCTTTAAATGCCAAATCATCAGAGCAATTACTCCTCCAAAGATCAGAAATGCCACCTACAGTTTTATTTTCCTCAAAAGACTACAAAATGAATGCACAGTCAGAGATATTTGCCAAAGACAGCTCAGAATTAATTGCCAACCTACCAAAAGCATCCAAAGTCAACAAAAGTGACTAAAGTAGATAAAAATTAATGTAAAATTGATTAAAACAGAGATAAACATCTAAAATTTTCTCCCTTAGGCCTCCCAAATGCCGAGAAACAATTACTCTGAATTAATTGCATAAACAACTCTTCCTTTCACTCCACCTCCTCAAATTTACCTATATATATCATATAAGGAGTTCATTATTATGGTTGGTTGAATACTTATCAAGTGTAAATAGCTATTGAGGTTGCTGAAGCTTTCTTTTGTAATTGAAGAAAGATAAGCTTATATGAGAAGTTTGAAGTTGTAAAAGACCCATTGGACTTGAAGATTGTAATTGGTTTGAACATCAAATACACAAGCTGATTTATGGGATCTTGGTTTATGTCAATGGTGACATGCTTCTTACTGTAATTGTCATTTTTCTCATGTTTTCCATATTTTCCACTTTCACTAATAAATAACAGCAAATATAGATTAGGATTTACTGTCAAGTACCATAAATCTCACTGATAAATCTTTATCTTTATGTTTTTTGCTAATTGTGTATCTGGGGATAATTTAATAGAGTGTAATCAGTCCAAGAATGTTGGTGATTCCATGTCTGGCTGAGTAAAACTTGAAATTTTGTCCTTGAATGTTCTTAAAAATTATGCTAAGTGAAGTTGAACTAGGGAAGTCTATGGTTAGCCCTGTCCTCTAGTTTATCTTCAACAGTTGCTTTGAAAATTTCCCTTAAGAGTATGTCAAAAACAGGCTAGTTTACAAGTACTTACCTGATCTTAGGCTACTTTTTATGTTTATCATGAATGTTTTCCTTTGAGAATATGCTAAAAGCAGGCTAAGTTAAAAGTATTTACTTGATCTTAAGCTATTCTTTGTTTTTAATGTTTTCCCTTAAAAGTATATCAAAAGCAAGCTAGTTTAAAAGTACTTACCTGATATTAGGTTAATTTTGTGTCTTTCCATTAAGTGCATGTAAAAAGCAGGCTAGTTTAAAAGTACTTACCTGATCTTAGACTATCCTTTGTTTTTCTTGCGTGTTTGTTTCTTTCACAACACTTTTTATGTTTCCATATCACAAATCAATCTAAAGAATCCTTTGACATAGATGAATTTCCCCATGGACCACTCTTGAAACTTGTTGTGCAATTAAATCCTTTTGTGACTCCATATCCCAATGGATTGACATTGTTTCTTACTTATCCTATCAGCTGAACCATCCTGTCAACCTACTCACACCTTTACCCCTCAAAAAGACTTCATTCATTTTGATGATATTCTACCCAACCAAAACCAAGACAAATTCTTATGCTTTATAACTAGCCTAATATTATATCATAAGCCTTAAAGAAATATCTTTGAAAACACTCATATAGAGAGATCCCTCTCTGAATCCAGGAGGGCTAGATCCTAGGATTCCAAAGTGGTTTTGATGTAGGCTCTGCAGTATTGTTTCTTGCCAAACTTGCAAATTACAGAGACCCTAACATACTGGTGACCATACTGGGGAGATTATTTAGTAATAGATAACTTCACAAATCAACTAACCCCTATTCGTAAATGAATCAAGTTTCATCAAGACTGGTTATTATTGATTGTTGATGGTGAACAACAACCAAACCTTGAAAACAAGTAAAAATGCTTCACCTAGTGACTCCATTGGTATTCAGTAGGCCTGCTGACCCCTTTGTTTTTTCCTAAGGCTCCACTGCGAAAACATTTAGCATAACATCATAGAAACTCAGTTAAGAAAACTTTGAACATTTATTTTTCTTTGAAAAATATTATTTAGCCTCTTAAAGACTATCATACTTGGCCGAATGTTTCTCATTATTAGGTCTAAAAACACCACATAGTGGCTTCTAGAAGAGTTTATACTAGAGCCTATACTGACCCAAATCCTCCTAAGATAGTTGATAATCTAGAAAGCGTCCTTAGGAAATCTCCTAAATCTAAGACTTCAAATGTTGTCAGACCAATACATAGAGCTAACTCTGTCCCTGAAAATCTCTTAGCTCTACAAGATACACAAGTTAACTTAAGAAACCCATTCAGAAATAGGTCACTTGATGATATAGATCAGATAGACTTTGAGCTTCCACACTCACCCCAACATAGTGGCGAACATCCTGGTAGTAGAGAAACCACCCCACCTGACCTTCATTTTATTCATAAATTTGGTTTTTCTCATCCTAGATCTTTTCAACAGTCTTTTTTTGGTACAAGCACTTCTGTTATTCATACACCCACTATTCAAACTACTCCATTCCATCCTCCCCCTCCTTTCATAAACCCTCCACTTGTAAACCCCCCATTTTTTCCACAACCTCCTATCATGGCAGCATGGTATGCTCCTCTAGTCCCTCCTTTACCTTTAGCCAATTTTCCACGGGACTATCAGTCCAAAATCCCATTATATGATGCTGGTGGTACTATTACTGCTCAAATACATGTGGACAAGATGAATGACTAGTTTGGTAGAAACGAGATAGATGATGAGACCATTAAACTCAGGTTATTTGCTCAAATTTTAGGGGGAGAAGCAAGAAAATGGTTCAAAGGCTTAACCCCTCATAGTATCAATGATCTCCAAGCTTTCCATCAAACATTCATAAACAAATGGAAAGTTAGGAAGAACCCTCTCCAAATACTTTCAGATTATAACAACCTCAAGAGAAATACTGGGGAAAGTGTTCAAGATTATTGCACCAGATTTAATAGTGTTTATAACGCACTACCCCCATATTTGAAACCTCCACAAGGCTCAGCTTTGGCCAAATTCCCTGAAGGATTTGATCCTAAAATGGCCTATCAACTAAGAGAAAGAGACCCATTAGCTCTAGAAGATATGCAGAAGGGAGCTCTTAGTGTGGAAACAAATCTGATTGAGAAGAGAGCCAGAATGAGAACTGAGAAGAGGGTATCATATAGGGAATACACTGCACCTTCTACATATGAATCAAAACTGGAAAGAATGATGGAGAAGATGATGGAGAGAATGAGCATGTATGAGAGGGCTCAATCTAGAGAAAATCAAACAGCTTCTCAAAACAGAAATCAATCCCAAAACCAAAATCAGAACTTTAGGAGAAATCAACCTCAAAACAAACAAAGAGATATTGATCAACAGATCAGACCTCCTTTTCAAGAAAATTATGTTAATGAGGATGAAGAAAAAAATGAACAAACAGAGGATGAGCACATAAACATGTTGGGAGTAAGCAATGAGGATTCTGATTTCATTTATGAAAGAAAACAAGGTCTATATACACCCTATGATGATAGAAGACCAGAAACTGAATACTATGAACTAGACTTTGAAAATGCCATCATAGGATCACCCAAAAAATATGACCTAAGAAGTAAAAAGAATCAAGGAACTCCCAAGAAGAAAACCTCTGAAAATTCTACCAAAAATAGCCCTGAAAATACTTCTAAAATGACAGCAGAAAATCATAAAACAGTGGCTGAAAGTTCTGATCCAAACAAGGGAAAAAACACCCAAATCAATGAAAAACATACTAGCGACCATACTAGGGATATTATTGAGTAATAGATAACTTCACAACTCAATTAACCCCTATTAATAAATGAATCAAGTGTCACCAACACTGGTTATTATTTATTGTTGATGGTGAACAAAAACCAAGCCTTGAAAACAAGTAAAAATCCTTCACCTGGCGACTCCATTGGTATTCAGTAGCCCACTGACCCCTATGGTATTTCCTAAAACTCTACTGGGAAATTCAGAATGAATTACATCTTTTACATTCTCAAGACCTCAGAAGAACCAAAAAATTTCAGATTGGTATTTAAATAAACATTGGTGGTGGACCATAGAACATTTTACCTCCAAAAGAGCTAAAAATTTCCTCCTAGTGACTCCACAACCTCCAAAATACCAAATGAATCCACTGGTAGAAGACTCTGAACTGGTTGACAAGATACGATGACCTCTTTCCTGATTTACAAACATGGAACCAAGGATACAAAGGAGATATGCTCCAATGAGTAGAGATCATATCCCTGGATTCCCACATAAGATGCCCCAGGTGGTTTGGGATGATAACCTTCTTGTTTTTCAAGGTGAAAAGTTTGATGACCCATTATTACATCTCATCAAATGTCATATACATATATGGAAGGTAAAGACTGAATGGCATGAATATTGCCTTATGAAAATGTTCATGTTAACATTAGAAGGAAAGGCAAGGGATTGGTATGAATGGTTAGAACCTAAGAGCTTGTTTTCTTTAAGAGACATGCACCAAGTATTTTATGAAGAATATAAAGAAAACCCTTCATATCTTTCATGGACTACAAATTGTTGTGATCAATCTCAAAACATCATACAATACCTATTAGATATTGATGAGGATTTGGGTAATATGCATCCTGAAGATCTCTTAACAACCATTCAAGAATTTCATACCCAAGAAAACTATCTCGAGAATCTAGATGAATCAATTGAGGAAGAAATCAATCAAGGAATAAAGGACATTCCTCAAAATTTCCATGACAGCATAAATTATGATTCATCATCCCTTCTAGGTGAGGCTAATTTAAATATTGATGATCTAGAACAACCCGTGCATTTTTTAGATCAGGAACAAACTCAACCATTACAAGACCTAGACAATGAGCAATACATGTATGATGATCAAGACTTTATAGAAGATGATGAGGAAGGTTGTCAAGAAATTCTTGATTGCCTACCTATAACTTGTGTTTTACTATTAAGAGATCTTTACAAACAAAATGAAAATACTAATAGTGAGAAGTGCTTTGAGGAAACAAATAGCCACTTAGAAAACGTAGAATCTGATGTGGAAGGACAACCATCACATATAGGGACTATCCCTCTATGTTACAACTTGTTTCAGATTATACAAGAAGAGTGGCATCCTAATAATATAAAAGAAACTACTCATGAACCCTGTATTCAAAATGAGTATCATAATAACCGTGAGGAGTTATTTGAAACAAAATAAAATTAGGAAACAGTAGAAAATCCTCAAATTTTCCCTCTAAGCACAAGTAAAGACTCCTTAGAAGGGGCTCAATAAAACATCCAGCCTCAAAACCAGTTTACACAAGAGAAAGAGGACTACTGTATTTCTGTTTATGCTGAAAGAGAAATCTCTCCTTTGACAGAAGAAGAAATTGATCAAATGCTAAACAATCAGCTAGCCTCCGAACCTTCATTTGAACAAGATAATCATCAACATAGTTACTATGCCACAAAACAACAAAATGGCACTCAAGGCAGAGAGGATAGTAGGGAAATTAAGGATAAATATGAAACTAGTCCTCTTTGGAGTATGAATTTTGATGGGTCATGTTGTAAAACTAGTGCAGGTGGAGGAATATGGCTTTACAATATAGAAAACAATCATTCTGAAGCCTATTCATACAAATTTAATTTTCAATGCACAAGTAACATCGTAGAGTATGAGGAACTACTTGTAGGGCTGCACTTACTGAAGAAATTAGGAGCCGAGAGGATAATAGTTCATGGAAATGTAGAATTGGTAATTAGGCAAGTGAATGAAGAATGCATGGTTAAAAATCCCAGTCTTAGAGCCTATAAGGATGATGCCATGGATTTGTTAAAATATTTTGAAGAATTCCAACTTACCCTTGTTCCTAAAGACCAAAACAGTTTTTCTAGTGGATTAGCCCTTATTGCTAGTACATGTCTGAGACCTTGGGAGAGAAAACAATATACAATTCAAGAAAAATTCAGACCAGCTATCCAAAACAATAAAAATTACTGGCAAGTATTTGGGGAAGAAAAACAAATAGAAGACCATCCTACTGAGGATATATCATCTTCTCAAGAAGAACCTTCTCCAAGTGCTAATATCAGTCTGTCATCCAAAGAACCTAGATTTACATCAGAAACAAGCATAGAGTTAGAGAAAGAACAAATTTCACTGCTTGTTGATTTTCAGGTGAAAGATGATGATGCTTCCAAGGAACATAATGAGGATGCAGTCCTCAAAGCTGATGTCTTAGAGGTAGACATTCTACCAATCATGGAGGGTCAAAAGAAAGAGATTTCTCATCTTTTCTTTGTTGATCCTATGGAAGAATATGTGGAGATCCTAATTGGCTCAAATGCTCAAGCATGGATATTTTGCAGAAGCCAAATACATAAGAATCTATTACCTTCTGTGATAGCTTTGGTTTTTAAGGTTAATATTCAACATGTACCATGGTTACCTCTAACAAGTGGCCAGATTTTCTATTCTTTTTGTCACTATTCAACTGGCTACATTGGCACTTTTGTATCATACAAAACATGTAAATTTTTTAGAATTAGATTAGGATAGAAAGAAATGGCTCTAATCAGATCAAATATTGAGCCAAAGATAGAAAAATTGAGGTTCAAACAAACTCAAATTATGAACCTATAAGATTGATGAAGAATAGTTCAAACATCTCCAAAATCTGAACCAATCAAGAAGCAAAGGGATAACTCTAAAAACAGATCAAAAACTGAGTCATAAGAAAGAATGAAGGATGTTTTTTTTTTATTTTTCACGTCTTAAGCCTTCATAATTTTGTTTAATTTTCTGCAAATAAAGTCTATGTGCAGCTTGTACATATAGCCATAGATACCATGGCAAGTCAGACAGTTTAACCCTGACTTTGTTGTGTTTTAAATTTCCGTTTTAGAAAATAGAGAATAAAATCTGACAGACAGTTTAATCCTACTAGATAATAGCTTAGGTAGAGAATTTATGGGTTCAATTTCTTAATCTGAACTCATGGAAGAAATAAGGGTGGATTTATATTAGTTTCCTGCTTTCAATAAAATAATAAAATGTTGATGACAGAGGTTTGCAAGTCCAAGTGCACCTTATGAAGAAAATATGCTAGGAAAAGTAGGTTGTGTAGGTAGAATGTTTGGGAGAAATTGGTTTGCCGATATGAAATACTAATCATCTTTTCTAAGCAACATGTTCAAAGGAAAAATATTTTCAATGGATAAAGGCACAGGTCTACATCCCAGAGATCAATTTTTGAAGTTCTTGACACCTCCAAAGAGCTGCCATCCCCAAGTGGAGCCACTGTTAGCCATCAGTAATTTTTGTCATAGCAAATGATGGCTAAAACAAGCCTTTAGTCTTCAAGAAACAAATTTTCTACAAAATCTGTGACTTCTTTCAGCCTCTTTGTGTCCCTTGTCCAAAAAATTCCATTTCCCTGATATTTTCACTTCAAAACCTTCAAAATCCTGTTGTTCCTGAAAAAAAAACTGTTTTTTAGGCCATTTTCCATCATTTTCTAAACTTGTTTCACTCATTGTTTGCCCTATTTACCCTTCATTTTCCCCTGAAAAATCCCCTTTTCTCCTTCTCATTTTCCCTCCATTGACCAAAAAAACCTTCAAAAATGCCTTTTAAACTCATAAAAAATCCTTTTTTATGGTTTAAACCACCCTATTTTGCCTATCGAAACCTCAAAAACCCCTAAAAAACCTTCTTTTTTCCTGAAAAGAGCCCTTTTTTTATAAACACAAGATTTAAGCCCTCGAGGGCTTAAAAATCCAGCTCTTATCCATCATATGACCAAGCCCCATGACCTGGCGTTTAAATTCTTCACTCTAGCCCCTTTTTCTCTGCCTCGAGTCACCTTATTCCCCCATGAAACTGGGCACTTAAACCTTTCACTCTCAGCCCCTCTTCCCTTAGCCTCGGTTCTTCTTTACCCCATAGAACCTTTCCCCAACACCAAGCTCTAAGCCCCCATTCCTTTATTTTCTTTGCTCCCCGCCTTATGACTCCACGAAACCATCCCTACCATTGATCTTCAAAGATCAACGGCCACCATGATTCCCCTTTTTTCCCCTATTCCCCCGACTTATTGATATCCTTTCACCCCTATAATCAACCCCCGCCGTCGATCTGTGGAATCCAATGGCTCTCGACATCCAACCCTGTCGGGGCCTACCTCCCACTACCCAGCCTCCTCTCCTAATCAATGCTTTCCATCTGGCTCCCACTTAAACCCTCGCCCATGCACCTTTCCCATCACACTCTTCTCCCCACAGTTGGATCTGACCCTTCTCATCCAACGGTCAGCATCTTGTTTCGCATAACTTTTTCCGCCGAGGTTTAATGATCCAAAATCACGCGAGACTGCTAGTTTTGAAAAAGCCATGCGTCCCCTTTTGATTGGATCGTGTTCCCTCCGAGTAAAACCGTTTACCACCTGAAAGTCACGCGAAAATCTCCAGCAGTATTTCCAAAACCACTTTGCCTATTTTCGTGCCTATATTCAAATTCGGCCCGGTTTTCACAAATTTTCGCCTCTTCACCATGAAAGCTCTTCTTCCACCTCCACCAGCCTCCAAAGCAGTCAAAACCCTCCCCCGCAGGTTTTATTTAATGTTTTTATTGGTTTTTTGTAGGTTTGATGGAGGTTTTAAAGACAAGAACCCTTCCCATAGTCCATAAAGGGACAGGGCCGAAGATCATCATCTCTGGAGCTTAAACAATGCATAATATAAGCTTCCAGGGTTTATTTTCATGATTTGACAAGGGCTTCATGGGCGTTGGTTATATTATGAAACCCTCCCGCTTCAATGAGAATCTCCTATCCACAGAAAAGGGAAATTCAGTGAATAATTAAAGTTAAAAGGGTTGATACATAAGATTGAAGGATTAAATGTTTAATCCTACAGTTTTAATGTTAAAAACATAGTTTAAAGGTGAATGCAACCAACAGAAAAGGTTTAAAGCTCTGAAGGTGATCATAAAGGCCCAAAAGCAATATCAAGGCATAATCAGGGTTTAAAAGTGATAAATTATGACAAATCAGCAAGAGGAAGGCTTTAAATTCCAAATCATCAGAGAAATTACTCCTCCAAAGATCAGAAATGCCACCTACAATTTTATTTTCCTCAAAATACTACAAAATGAATGCACAGTTAGAGATATTTGCCAAAGACAGCTCATAATTAATTTCCAGCCTACCAAAAGCATCCAAAGTCAACAAAAGTGACTAAAGTAGATAAAAATTAATGTAAAATTGATTAAAACAGAGATAAACATCTGAAATTTTCTTCCTTAGGCCTCCCAAAGGTCGAGAAACAATTACTCTGTATTAATTGCATAAATAACAATTCCTTTCACTCCACCTCCTCAAATTAACCTATATATATCATATGAGGAGTTCTTTATTATGGTTGGTTGAATACTTATCAAGTGTAAATAGCTATTGAGGTTGTTGAAGCTCTGTTTTGTAATTGAAGAAAGATAGGCTAATATGAGAAGTTTGAAGCTGTAAAAGACCCACTGGACTTGAAGATTGTAACTAATTTGAACATCAAATACACAAGCTAATTTATGGGATCCTGGTTTATGTCAATGGTGATGTGTTTCTTACTGTAATTGTCATTTTTCTCATGTTTTCCATATTTTCCACTTTCTCTGATAAAGAACAGCAAATATAGATTAGAATTTACTTTCAAGTACCCTAAATCTCACTGATAAATATTTATCTTTATGTTTTCTGCTAATTGTGTATATGGGGATAATTTAATAGAGTGTAATCAGTCCAAGAATGTTG
This sequence comes from Pinus albicaulis, assembly GCA_034641835.2. Classification (NCBI taxonomy): domain Eukaryota; kingdom Viridiplantae; phylum Streptophyta; class Pinopsida; order Pinales; family Pinaceae; genus Pinus; species Pinus albicaulis. The sequence continues at coordinate 329,471,631 of CM076584.1, forward strand.
GTGAGTCCATGTATGGCTGAGTAAAACTTGAAATTCTATCCTTGAATGTTCTTAAAAATTCTTCTAAATGAAGTTTAACTAGGGAAGTCTATGGTTAGCCCTGTCCTCTAGTTTATCTTCAACAGTTGCTTTGAAAAGTTCCCTTAAGAGTATGTCAAAAGTAGGATAGTTTAAAAGTACTTACCTGATCTTAGGCTACTTTTTATGTTTATCATGAATTTTTTCCTTTGAGAATATGCTGAAAGCAGGCTAAGTTAAAATTATTTACTTGATCTTAAGCTATTCTTTGTATTTAATGTTTTCCCTTAAAAGTATATCAAAAGTAGGCTAGTTTAAAAGTACTTACCTGATCTTAGGTTAATTTTGTGTCTTTCCATTAAGTGCATGTAAAAAGCAGGCTAGTTTAAAAGTACTTACCTGATATTAGACTATCCTTTGTTTTTCTTGTGTGTTTGTTTCTTTCACAACACTTTTTATGTTTCCATATCGCAAATCAATCTAAAGAATCCTTTGACATAGATGACTTGCCCCATGGACCACTCTTGAAACTTGTTGTGCAATTAAATCCTTTTGCGACTCCATAGCTCAATGGATTGACACTGTTTCTTACTTATCCTATCAGCTAAACCATCCTGTCAACCCGCTCACACTTTCACCCCTCAAAAAGACTTCCTTCATTTTGATGATATTCTACCCAACCAAAACCAAAACAAACCCTTGTGCTTTATAACTAGTCTAATATCATATCATAAGCCTTAAAGAAATATCTTTGAAAACACTCATATAGAGAGATCCCTCTCTGAATCTAGGAGGGCTAGATCCTAGGATTCCAAGTCGTTTTAATGTAGGCTCTGCAGTATTTTTTCTTGCCAATCTTGCAAATTACAGAGACCCTAACACCTTCTTTTGAGATTATGAATCCTAGCAAATGACCAGAACCAACACAAAACACACATTTATGTGGATTGAGGCGCATTTTGTAGTGTCAGCACTGTAAAAAGATAGCTCTTAGATGCATCAGGTGATCAGTATGGTTTCGTGAATGCGCAGGTAAATAGTCTAGATAGGGTTGAACAATGTGCTTGATGTCATTGAAAGCATTATCCATTTCTCTTTGAAAATTTTCCCTAGCGTTCTTTAAACCAAACGGGAGTTTCTGATAAGTGAATGTGCCCCAGGGACAGATGAATGATGTCTTATATTGGTCTTCTGGGTGGATATTTATTTGATTTTAGGCAGAAAATCCATCCATGAATGAAAATATTTTGCATCAAGCACAATTTTCAATAATATGGTCGATAAAGGGAGTAAGATAGTTGTCTTTTGGACAAGCAAGATTGACATCCCGATAATCGACACACACTCTGATGGTTCCTTGTTTTTTCATAATAGGAACGATGTTGGAAACCCACTCAGTAAGCTGAACAGGGTAAATGAAACCATCATGCAAAAAAAATTCAACTTCTGCTTTTAATGGCGGTAGCCTTCTTCGAATAAACATGATGAAGGCATTGACGTACCGGCTTGACATCAGGGCACATTTTAATAGTGTGTTCAACGATACTAGTATATATGCCTATATTTTCCTCGTAAGACCAAGAAAATACATCACAAAATTCACAAAAGAGAGAGCGATATGTTTCGAGTTCTGATGGAGAACAAGACACGTCGACATGAATATTTTCTACAACATCGGGTTTGGTCGAAATATCAATATAAATGGTTTCTTTCAATATTTGATAAATTTTGCTTGAAATTGATTGCATTAATAGGAAAAGAATTAGAAAATAATTTTTTGATCGATGGGTGATATAGTTCACTGAGATTATTTTCTTCATAATCCTGAATATGGGAGCAATGATTATGATCTTCCCATGGTTATCCTTCTGACATCATAGTTTCCATAATATTCTCATCTGTCAAGAAAGTTGAGGAAAAAGGATCAGATGGAGTACCAAAATCTAATGAATGATCAACCTAAAGGACCGACGACGAAGATTTCGGATTCGCTGACCAAGCCATGTAGATTGATTTCTATGCAAGCTCAATTGGATTGGGCAACAGAAACTCATCCAGCGTAACAACTTCAAAATCACCCGTAATCTTCCTTAAGCCAGATGGAGTGGAAGATATCATGTAGGAGGTATCTATGCTTGCAATTTTTGCCGACATCACAGGTGGCGATAATGCAAAGGTTCCCATGAGGGTGGAATCCTTTAAGAGTCCTACACCAATATTCTGAAGTGTGACTTGGGGTGTGTGAACTAACGGAACACTTCTAGTTACCCGGGAAATGGAGGCAAAGAAGGATAGATGATTGATGACTGTGATTACACCCATATGTGGAAAGGCGATCATTCTAAAATATGTAGAGATGATCGCAGTCATATCATATACCCATGGCCTTTCAAGTAAAATATTTTAGTTAAGGGGTCCGTCAACGACCTCAACTTCAACATTAACTATTTACCCCCTTAGTTCAACATGCAGGTTATTAATAATATCGCAAGGCTTATATGTACGTCCGTCGAAATCTTTCAACGTCGTAAGAAATTGAGATAGGTGTAGCAAGCCAAGCGACTTCCAATATTTTAGAGACATAATGCACTTATATCCTCCCTCATAAATAATAGTACGATGAAAAAGGTGATTGAGAACATTTACCTAGATGGAGAATGTTGATTCTGCTGGTAATTGCGGCACATAGCCCGTATGATTAAAGACTACGAGTTTGGAATCTGTCGGATAAATTCCACCAATTGCTGACAACAAAGCCTACTTCTGGGAGAGAAAATTTTGTATCACCTCAAGCGCTGACATAGCTGAAGGGGATTGAGCCAAATCTTCAACTATATTATAATTTTTAGCGGGTCTTGCTCGAGGATTAAATGATGATTTATGAATGACTCTCTTTGGTGACTTGATTGTCAATTTAGGAATAGAAGTTGGCGATATCTATTCCATAGACGGATTCGTGGTCGAGGTAGTAGGTTGATCAATAGCCTGACTACCATGATATTTATTACATGTTGACACCAAAACATCAGTTGATGGATTCATGACAGAAAACATAAGCACTTGTGAACTAGAAGTCGGATCCGTAGTAACCAAATTTGTGTTCAGATTCGGAAATGGATCTGTCAACATAGCTGATGCATGTGATATCTTAACCAATTTTGAGACTTCAACGTGGTGAGGACAGTCCCGAACAAAGAGTTCCTCATTAGAGATTATACAAGGGTAATGAGGTTTCTGATTGATCAGATGATCTTTCCTGTGGGGTAGAAGTTTGCTTTTTCTTTGATTTTCCCTTTTTCTTACTTTCGGCTTGCTTGTCACTTTTTCCCTTGTCAGATGACATGACATGGATTTTAGAAGAAGGCACAAGATCAAATTTAGTAGAGTGATTTTTTCTTGCAGTACCTATCATACCATCTTCGACATGAGAGTCCTTAGATGGAGGAGGAATAGTAAAATTAGATCGCGGCACATTGAGAATTTTCTCGTAGAGCGTGCCAGACTGAGTATAAATCAAGTATAAATATTGGGCACGGGTAATGACCTACTCTTCAGTGATGATGCCACCCTTAGCCACATCCTCAGTTATAGATGGTAACGGGGAACTAATAAACCACTCAGCAAGGAGCTGATCAGGAACAAATGTCTTAACCATTCTACGACGATGACGCCACTCATGAATATGATCAGAAATTTGAGTACCATCATTCTATTTAAAATTAGTCAAGAGTTCTGCTCCAGTTTCATATCGTATGGGTAACTGGAAGTGGGTCAAAAAGATAGTAGCTAGGGCAATGAAATTATCAAAAGAATCTCTTGGTAACTAAATGTACCATTTTGCGGCTGGACCAGTGAGCATACGCTGGAAAAAACGTAGTTGAACAGAGTCGTCATTTAGGGAGTTAAATGAACACCACAAATGATAAGTCATAAAATGAGTCGACGAGTCTTCCTTGGGGTTTCCATTGAACTTAGTAATATCCAAGGGTAATTTATGAGGTATCACCAGCCACCAAGGAGCATAGTTCATTGGATCATTGGTGCACCATGTTAGCCACCTATAAATTTTTGACAAGAAAACAGGTGGCTAAATATTCTTCTGAGCCTTCAAGAGAAACATTTCCCTTCAAAATATTTATCCTTGAAGCCTTTTTGTGTCCTCTGCTCCTTGAATAATCTTCACTGTTGTTTCCATTTAAAAATCCCCACTATTTGTGAAGAAAACTGATGTAAAAAAGGCCTCCATTTACCCTATGTTATCCTCACAAAACCCCCCATTTTTTCACCACTTCTCCCTTTTCAAAACTACTCCAAAAATCCCTCATTTGACCTCCATCTCACCCAAATTCCCCTTTAAAACCTCATGCTCTTCTTTATCTAGTTTAAAAACCCCCTCTTTCCTCTACCAGAACCCTTCTTATAGCCTTGAAAGGCACTGATTTTGGTTTAAAATTCTCTTTTTTACAATGTATCAGGCTTAAGCCCCTGAGGGCTTACATTCTATAGCCCCGGCCTCATATAACCATAAATCTGAAACCAAGCGCTTAAAAATACTATCCTCTGCTTAAAATTCCAAAAAATCCTTGGAAAAGGCTTTAAAATACATTTTCTCTGCTCTATGAAAGAGGTTAGCCCCAAGGGTTTATTCTCTTAACCCCCACCCGATGGAATCAAACACTATGATTGGGCGCTTAAAGCCTTTGAAAAACCACATCCGTGCCCTTTTTCCTTTGATTCTTGTTAGTATGAATTCTTCATTGAAGTGTACGAAAAAGAACCACTTTAGCTACGCATAACTAATAGCCCTAACAACAATAGAGGCTGCCAAACATCTTCATATCTGCGATTAGTAATTAAAATGCTGCAACAAACAGATCTATAAATGGAAAGACATTAAGCAGTAAAATAAAAGGTTTGCTCCATGCATCCAACAGACAAGGCAAGAACACGATTTTTTTTTAATGAATTTTTATATTACAGGGCACCTGGGAGGAAAACAAGAAGGTGTATCCACCTCTCCTCAATGGGATGGGTTCTTTGTAGTCCTCAGCACTTCAGATCTAAGCTTTCTCTCTCTTGTAGGTGTAGAAAACCCAATGCAGAAAAATAGAGCTCAATGGGAGCAAATGGTGAAAATGAGACCAAGTGTATAGATCCAGAGTGATCTAGTAGGCAACAAAAGGTGAAGAATGGTGGGGAAAACCCTCCTATTTATAACAAAATATTGGGTCATTCTAGATCTTGGTGCATGATTAAAATAATGTTAACCAAATCTAGATCCACCTTTTATGGAATATTTTATTATATTTGTTGGAGGGAAAGGGTCTTTGACTTGGGTCAAATCCCTTGATTAGTCAAAAAAAAATAAATAAATGATTTATTTATCTTTTTAAGGAAGTGGTTGGAAGATAATCAAATAAATAATGATTTATTTAATTATTTGTGGGTGATTTGGTCATATTTAACAAGGAATATTATCTAAATAAGATTTAAATAATTATTCCTAGAAATGAATAGGATAAATAAAGGTTTATCTAACTAATTTCTTTGATTTTGGGTTAAACATGAATGGGAATAATAATTAAATTATGGTTTAATTAATTATTCCATGAGGAAAATCAAACAAATATGGGTTTGTTTAATATTTCCTTTTGGGGTTTCCTATTTTAACATAGTGAAAGTGGTTTTACTTAGGGTAAAACTGGTCTTACATGGTGTACTTGGGTCCATCTAATGATAATAAGTTAGATGACCAAAAAATGGTGTAAGAATTCTGTTATCCCCCGACGCGTTGTTTTAAATCAATGAGAACCATAGATCTCCACAGATCGAAAGTTATCACGCACCTTCATTGCATTCCCCTCCCCTCCTTTCAAAAAGCACTGCGCCTCATCATATGATCTGAGCCGTCCATTGAAGAGATCTAACGGCTGCTGTCAAACCCAATGGATCACCCCGCCCCGCGCACCTTCTCCCACCGCGTGGTCACCTCCACCGTTTGATCTAGCCGTCCCACATCCAACGACTTAAAAACATATCGCGCTATATTCATGCCCAAACGATAATGTTCAAAAGCCGTGCGATATAAGTGGTTTTTCCTAGCCACATGGCGCACGCTGAATGGTATCGTGTGACTTTGGGAAAAACCATAAACCACCCTCAGACCCGCGTGAATACCACTAGTGGTTTTCGTCTTACCACCCTCTTCCACCATGTGTTTTATCGCTTAATCTGGACCACAGATCTTTACGATCTAACGGTCCAGACTTATTCTCGCGCCATTCACTTATGCCTCCCACCATTTTCTTCCACCAATCTAAACTATCCGTCTTCTTCATCCGATAGTAATGTTATAATATCACCCACACCATCATCCCTTCGTCCAGCTTTCCAAACGGTGGCATCGCTCGATCTCAACCGTTGATCGCCGATGCCTGACCTAATCTAACAACCCAAAATCCATGATGCCCAAAAACTTCTGCAGGCCTGTTCTTCACAATTTTTTCATGATTTTCACCATTCTTCCACCTGCATCCACATCTCCACCATCGCTTATCCATCCCCCACAGGCCTTGACAACATCTTCCCCACTCTCATGAGGTTTTTCTTAACTGGTTTATTGTCTTTTTGCAGGGTATCCGATAGTGTAAATCCACTCTGTCACTGAGTCTCAGACGGAAGTTTTTCAAAAGCGCAGAGAGGATTTTTCATAGCCTAAACGCATAGAAGAAAACTATTAAAGAAATTTTAGGCACGTTTTATCAAAAGGATCAGTGTTTAACCCTGGTCAAACCCTCCTACACCTCCAAAACCTGCTCAGACACAGAAACAGTCAGAGATAGCAGAAAGTGCATCAGTGAAGGAAACCAAAGTATTAAGAGCCTTTATTGAATATTAATGATTATAATCCAATGTTTAAAGCTCGAAGAGACAACATGAAGACCATAAAGAAGGAAGAGGCATAATTAGGCCTAAAACACAGAATCAAAACAAATTAAAAGTGTTTTAAGGTAAAGACAAATATTTGTCAATCCAAGAAAGCTTCCACTGCCACTCAGAGGCCAATTGATCCTCTCCAACGCCAAAATCCAACCTTCCCCAGCTACCAAAGAACACCTGCAGCCTCACAATAATCAAAGAAAGCTTAGTTATTGCCAGAATAGAGGATATTTTCCTAATGACAACTGAAAATTTATTTCAAATACTACTAACTGTCAGCAAATTTATTACACACATAAGAGGCAGCTGTAAAGTCAATTTTCGTGTACATTAAGCCTCAAAGAGCAGAAGCAACAATTATGGAAGTATGGGAACCTACAGACTTTCTACCCCATTACTTAATTCAAAGGTAAAAAACAGACAGCTAGAGTACAACACAAGCAAAGGACCATTAATGAAGCACGGAGCAATGTCATTGCTTATCCATCAAGCATCCTAGAGGTCAAGAAACATTAAATTCTTCATTTAATTGGGCCAACTATCTCTTATACTCTTCCACTTCCTCATTCTCCTATAAGAACTCTGGAAGAATTCATTGTTGGGTTGTTGTTGGTTAGAGGGATTCATTCGATTGTAGAACTGTTATTGGGGGAAGTAGCTGAGTAGTTTGTAATTTAGTAGGCTGGGAGGAGAAAGTTTGGATTGTAACAGCCATTGAGCTCAAAGCATGTGACTGGTTTTGTACATCAATTGAACAAGCAAATTTCACATGATCCTGGTCTATATTACGGGTGATGTTTTCCTTACTGCATTTTCTTATTTCATTTTAATCATACTGCCCATTATTCTCTGATAAGAATCAGTAATTCAGGCTTAGGATTTACCCTTGCATGGTACCCTAATGCTGTCTTTCTCTTCTTATCTTAGATGTTTTCTGTTGATTGTGTATCTAGGAGAAAATTCTTGTAATTTAACCAATCAAAGATGTTGGTTCAGCCCATGCTTACTGATGTTCAAATTTGGAGTTTGTTGCTTATATGTTCTTGTTGGGTTTAAGCTGGAAGAATTGGGATACCAAGGATTTAGAGTTATCCCTGTCCACTGGGGTCCTTTTCCAACAGTTTGGCCTTACTAAGATCCCTTGAGCTAGTGTCAAAGCACTGAAGGTTAAAAGCCCTTCTCTGATCTTAGGCCTTTCTCTGTGTTAAATATTAGCTTTGTTTTCCCTTTGGAGTATGCTGAAAGTAGGTCTGGAGTTAAATGACCTCTGACCTGATCTTAAGCTATCATTTTGTGTCTTTCCTTCACCCATTCTTAATGTTCCATTTCACCATCTATCTAGAAGATCCTTTAGTATAGATGACTTTCCCTATGGAAGCCTTGGTTAGTTTTTATGAAAGTAATCCCCTTTCATGACTCCATAGCCCAATGGATTGATACTTTCTTGACCTATTTTCTTTTGCCAAAACATCCTACTACTTTGTTCCTTTTTCCCTTGTATAACCTTCTCAGTTAATGACCTCCAAATAGTCCAACCAACCAACCAAATCAAACAAACCCTCGTGCTTCATACCTAGCCTAATACCTCATTTTGAGCCTGAAAGATATATCATTCTTTACATTTTATAGAGAGATCCCTCTCTGGATCCAGGAGGGCTAGAGCCTAGGATCCCAAAGTGGTATGATGTTTTCTGGTATTTTGGTCTTGCCAATCTGGCCAAAACACTGGAACCCCAACACGTCGGTTTAAATCTGGTAACTCTAAAGTTGAAACAAAGGGAAACTGTGGATTAAGTTTGGGTTGAGAATAGCCAGGGTATGATGGAATTTCTTAGGCAACAGGACTTTGAGCACCAGCATAAGGAATATTTTGCTGGTAACCCATATAGGGATTGTTTTTATAAGAAAACGCTTGAGGATTATGTTGACCAAAACCTGGGTACGCTATTTTTTGAAATGAAGGTTGTGGCATTTGCGCTTGTGGCTGCTAAGGGGTCTGTCCACCAATATTATAACCCAAACTAGGATAGCCTGAATCCGGTTGAGGATAGGTATAACCTGCTTGTGGATGTGACATCCCACAATATGGTAATCCATATTGTGAATAAATAATTCTGGATACAGGTGGTTGTTGTAAACCATCCGAAGGAGTTGGAGTCTAAGGGCCCAATACTTGAGGGTATAGGGTTGAAGGACCCACCTGAGAGGGTTGAGGTATAATAGTTTGAGTCTGTAATAATGGTAAGGATGTATTAACAAGTGGAATTGGTGTGGTGCAATAGGTTGGACCAGTTGATAGGAGTGTACAACCGTTTGTGGTTGGATGGGCAGAGTGGGCTACCACTAAAAAACATTCATTCCGACATTAGGATGACCAAATAACGATGGATTACAGTCAAAATGGGTGACCATATGTTGCCCCCCAGCACGAGGAGTATAATAATATGGAAAATATTGTTCTGCAAATGCGAGGAGTCTAGTTGAAATTGTACTGGATGGAATATACCTAGATGGACTAGCTTGATATTCCCTTGATGAAGTGTATAAAGGATCAAGTCGTTCCATACTCACTATAGATTTACCAGTTAGAATACCAGACGGTGAAATTGGTGAAGTCCATGGGTTTGAGGGTGCACCAGAGAAGGGTCCAGATAAATATTGGTAACCGGGTGGGACAGAACGACCACCATATAAATGTGACTCTAGTGAAGTTGTGAACATTGATGGGGTAGCAAGAGCAAGTGCTGTCGCAATTGGAACAGATTTTCCAGCTGAATATGTTGGCTTAGACATGCTTATTCGACCAGATGTATACCCTATTGGATCTACGGGAATTCCAATAGGCACAGGATCAACAAAAGCAGAGGCAGGTGATTGAGGAAAATACTCGTACAAGTAAATCTCCTCCCAAAAATGAGTTGGAGTTAAAGGTGTTTCGTCTTGTGGTATTTATTCAATCAAAATTAAACCAGGTAGAAGGATTTCACCGTTAGGAAAAAAGTATATTTCAAGAGGTTGACTACGAGATATGGGAGACTCAATGGCTAAAATATATTATGGGGATATCGATACAGGAACAACTTCCGGTCGTTCGACTTTGGGATTCATATGTTCTGGCAAAAAGGTGACAAGATCCGGATCAACTTCTAGTTGAACAACGTCGGGTTCGGGAGGTATGGTCTCACTGATTGGATGGATCGTGACCACATGTAGATGTGAGGACTCTCTGTCAATAAGAGTAGATGAACTAGGTATTTTAGAAACAACTTGTGTTGACTCTGGTATATGTGAGGATGATGTCGCACCAGAGGTACTGATAGTACTAGTTTTGGTAGAGCGATGTCGCCTTCGCTGACCAGAAGTGGCTTCCAGTGGTAAAGGTGGTTTTAGTGCTATTCGATGTGAACGATGGGGAAAGGGATGTTATTATTCCACGATGAATGATTTATTTTATGATAAAAAACAAATAAACAAAATAAAAGGATAATTCTAGGCAAAAGGTTTACCAACTAATTGTGAACTGCATAATGCCTCCTAGCAAACCAAGAAGTACAAGAAGGAAATCTCTCTGAATGATATGTTTGGTGTATCACAAGTTACAAGGGGGACGACTCGGTTCACTCTGGATGGATAGTAGCCTAAATTTTTCCTCCCAAATATACCTGAAGGTACGTGGAGGCCCAAGTCCGTATTACCGTTGTCTAATGCGAAACTGCACAGTGAGAGCACCCCATTATACTTTTTGTACTAGAACACCACCCATTATACCCGAAGGTACGTGGAAGAGCTACGATATACTTACGTACGTGGAATGAGGTATCACACTCTGAATGTATCGCATAAAATTAACAACAACTTCTATGTTTTACGACGCCGGAACACATCTCTATCCTAGACCTTCTAAATGTTATCGTTATGGTTCCAATGCCTTTTTAGGTAAATTGATGTAAATTTTAAGTTGATCTTATTTAACAATTTTCCTTTTGAGTTTCACCATGTAATGTGAAGGAAATTCCTAAAAATGAAAACTAAAATGATAAGAAAACTTTTCAATTTTAGCTTTTTCAATGAAAATCCTAGCTACTAAGGGAAAGAGCAATCAGTTTTAGAGAAAAAAAAAAAAAGAGAACAAACTAAAATGAAGCTTTCCTAACTTGTTCCTATGCAACACACACAATTCACTATATGCAAATGAAAGTTTTTATTTTCATCTCCCTTTAATGTAAATTCAAGGAAGGAAACTATGTGCATCAAATCAACAAAAAAAAAATGTTTTCTTCTTTGAGAAACGAGGACTTTAACAACAATTTCTCTTTTAGGAAAAAAGAAGAATGAAACTACAATTTTTCCTATAGGAAATGAATAATTTAACGAAAATTTCCTTTACGAAAACAAATGAATCTAATGCAGAAATAAAATACTTTGAATTTGATTTTTCAATCATAAATAAAAACATTTAAAGAGACATTGAACAAACTTACTTATCAAAGGAGGAAATATCAAGAAAAGTCATTAGTCTCTAGGAGGTATCAGACAATTGAAAACACAACAAACAAACGGCTGAGAATTATGGCAATGAAAAATTCAAATGGAATTTGGTTGGCTAAGGGGGCAAAGCAGTATCGAAGGGGATACAATGCATTGCAATGCACCCCTAAGTGGAAGACAGTGCACTGCAGAGCGTTGTGCCTTGACCAACAATGCGTTAGGCGTAGCAAAAATTGAAAATGCAAGCTACATAACACACTTCTAATGAAATTATTTGAGTCAAAAGTCTAATAACTGAAAGTAGATGCTACTGGGTGGATAATCAGATGTGAAAAAACCAGGAATGATAGGAAACTTCCCAGCGGAGTCACCAATTTGTTATGCAAAATTATAATCTACGGATAAATCAAATTCCTTAAGTGTGGTGCTAGGCACTTAGAACAACAAATTAAAGAATTTTATATCACTTTCTCTAAGAATAAATAGACATACAGAAAGATAGAAGAACCTACTTGTGATCCAAGCACTTCCTATTCTCCTTTTGTCGCTTTTGTTGTAGACTCCAATCCAACTTAGATGGCCAGATTGATTCAAGCAAGTATAAACAAAGAACAAAAAAAATATTGCAATATATAGATGCCTAGTTATATTAATCACTTAAATCGATTAAACATGAAACATATATATCATTCAAGTATCAATTGCATGAGAAATAGAAACATAAATAGATACATATATGGGAAAATGAGCAACAATATTTATTAAAGATTATAAGGGGGAGGTTACAACCAAATATCGATTTGATGTCACCAGCTCCAACTTCATCCCAGCATCATCACATTCAACATCTTACCAACAGCATATCACTTCTTTCACTCTCTCAATTGAGAATCCAACAACATTTCTTTACCAAAATTATTCCTCTCCCAACACTAGGATTTGTGCTCAATTGATAGGGCAACTGAAGGTATTTTCTCAATGAATGACTTTCTAATAATAGGAAAGACATGTTCCCAAGATCAAAGGTGTTATATGGACACTTAGATTCGAAGTTTGACACATATGGACTCCTCTAGAAGGCACTAGCCACGTGTAGATTCCAGAACAATGAGAATTTCACTCCCATTTGACCAACGCACCCTTGAATGTCAGGAAGTGCATTGCAATGCACCCTTGAATGGAGGGAATTGCATATACAACGCAATTAGTCCCATGAGAGGCAGCGTTGGTGAACTCATAAGTGATATAACATATACTTCAAACCTTGGAAATCTCATAATAGAAGCCATGAATGATTTGTTCTTCTCTTAGGGCATATAGAAACTGAAATGTAAGGGGATGATAGACCCTATTTCATTGGTCCTGGGCATGATGTCCAGTTTGACCAGGTCATGGGGGATGATTCCCAAATTGATCTATAACACCCCAAAGGGTTTTTTTCAGAAATCTTCTTATAATACAAATGCAAGAGTTTATCAACACTATAACGTTGTACAGGATTTAGCTCAGGTGCCTTCTGAAATTTCGGCATTGTAAGTCCTTCAATCGTGTCCATCATAACTGAAGGAACTATTATCTTCGATTGGAGGGATTGATCTGATGGATTCCAACCTCATTACTTTAAATCTAGAGAAATTTTTCGCTTGTCTCCCTTCTTTGGTGGCTTTTTTTTATTCAAGTCACCGTTATGGGGAAAACCATTCATAGGATTGTCATTGATGAAGGCACTTTGACCTACATCATGTCTATCGCTTGTTGGAAAGAAATTGGCTCTCATTTGTTGAGTCAGTTCCCAAACATTTTGGAAGCTTTCGACAATAGAGATTCTCGGTCGTATGGTATTCTCAAAGATTTTCGCATCCTCTTGGAGGGAAATACAATGAACCTGGAAGTGGAGGTGGTGGATGGCAACCCAAATTCCAAACTCCTTTTGGGATGCAGTTGGACCAATGCAATGGTTTGTGTGGTTTCTACCCTCTTCTATATTCTCTGTTTTCCTCATTAATGGAAGATTGTGACTATCAATCAGCTCGCTTTATTCTCCTTTTTTTCTTCAATAGGAAACATTCCATATGTTGTGAATACCTCTACCCCCTATGAGAATGTTGAGTCGGGTATTTTCAAGGACTCGTCCCTTGTGGGAATTTTTCCACTCCTGCCTCCTAATGTTGCCACTATCAACATAATATCATCTAGTCACAATCCATGGATTGTTCCTAATCCTTGTGAAAATTTCCATCTAGAAATGTATTTCTGCAGTGATAGATTTATTTCTCCTACTTATTACTTTGATAATTTATTTACAGAATTATTTCTGTAAACTTCAAAATAAATAATACTGCACTATTCACTAATGTATATGTTGATAAAGGAATAGTAAGAAACATAAGAATAAGAAACAAACACATTTACATACTTATTTTTGGAAACTTTTCCTCGAAAAAAACCCAATGTGGGAAAATTTGTGTAGTAGATGAGGGTTTATGTATTATTCTTCAGCAATGAATTCTTTACAAGGAATAAACTGGCAGATTATTTTAGGAAACACCTAAGACATATTCCCCAGTTACTTCCGAATATTTTCTCACATCTGGAAGACCCACTATCTTCCTCTGTGTCACTCTGTGTGCTTCTCTGTGCAGTTCCTGCACTGGACTGCATGACTCTGATTAGGCTCTACGTGGGTACACTGCGCTGTAACTCTGTACTACCTTTTTTGGCCCTCTATGTCCCTCTCTCCTCCTTCTCAATTACTACTGAATCCCCCTTCTTCTTCTTCCTCTGCAACTCTCCCTCCGAAATCGAATTCTATTCCTTCATAATTGATCTCCTTCGGGTTACTATGTGTGTGCCTGACTTGCTTTCCAAATGACCTTGAAGCCTTCTTTTATAATATTCTCATTGATGAATCAATGACTCATATTAGAAGTATAATCAATGGTTAATATTAAAACTTGACTTGATCTTCATTCTCTAGAAGATTCACACTCTGTCTTATCAATACCCATTAATTATTTAATTTCCATAAGTTTAGACTTAGGGTCTCCATTAAATAGTTAATTATTTTAATCAAACATGAACCAAGTCAAATTTCCACAAAAGGTTTATGGTTTCTTTGGAATACTAATTTCCAAGCCTCCTCACAAATTTTGAGACTTGAAAACATTTCTGATGCTACAAAAATCAACACTCCCTCTTAGCAAGGAAAGTGTTCTAGCAATATGCTTGTTGCATGCTACTCTACTGATCTCTGGTTGTCACCCCTCATCTGCTACATTCTTTCCCTCATGTACAGCTTCCCATGACACTTCCACTGTCACTACCTCATCTATACTACAACTCCCTTTGAATCCTGATCCTATCCATTCCTGCTACTGAAATGGATTCTTGATCATCCCCGTCACTTCTCTGAAATAGAAAAACGGTGTCTTCCCCATAGCCTCATGAGGATATCTCCCACTTTTTCTCCTGCTGGAGCTTGTTGCAAATATACAACTCCTCATTGGAAACAGTCTCTGATGAAGTGACACATGATTTCAATGTGCTTTGTCCGATCATGAAACACGGGATTTTCAAAGAGCTTTGTGCAACTCTGATTATCACATAAAATGTTGGTCACTTCCATATTTTCCTTGAGTAAGTTCAAAAGTAGTTTTTGAAGCCATATGGCCTCACACAAAGCCATGATAGATGCCATATATACTGCCTTTTTTGAGCTCAATTCCATAGATTTATGTTTCCTACTGCACCAGGAGGTAATTCCTAATCTAATACTGAAACAACAACCACTAGTTCTTTTCCAATCTACTAGACTCCCAACCCAATCTGCATCGATCAACCCAATCAACCCGATGTCATTGGCTCGGGTGTATTTTAGTCCACGCTCGATTGTTCCTTGTAGATATATGAGAACATGTATGGCTATTGCCCAATGACCCCTCCTTGGTTCCACCATGAACTGACTGAGGGTATTGACAGCATAACAAATGTCTGGCCTTGTGTTGACCATGTACATCAAATATCCTATGAGTTTCCTATAGAAGGTAGGATCAACCTGATCATCTTCGAATGTGTCTATTTTCTTCTAGTTGGTGATCATTGGAGTATTCATGGGTCTACAATCCTCCATATGAAATCTCTTAAAAATATCTATTGTATACCTTCCCTGACCAAGGAATATCTCCCCATTCTATTGTTAAACTTCCAACCCCAAGAAATAATGCATCAACCCTACATCCTTCATGTCTAATTCTGCAGCTAAATTCTCCTTGCAGTCCTTGATGAGCCTCAATGACCCTATCAGAAATATATCATATACATATAGAACCAGTATTAGAGGCTCACTCCCTACCCTTAGATAATAGATATTGGGATTTGTGTCACTCTTGATAAACCCCATCTTCTGCAATTAGTTGTCAATTCGACCATACCAAGCTCTAGGGCTTGATTTATTCCATTTAAGGCCTTCTTAAGGCTGCACACATGAGTCTTATTTGCATGCGTCTCGTATCCCTCTGGTTTTTCTATGTATACTTCCTCTTCTATCACACCATTCAGGAATGTAGTCTTGATGTCCATCTGGTGAATCTCTCATCCCATCTACACATCAAGGGATATCATAGATATAATGGAAGTATATTGGGCTGCTGGGGTAAAGGTATCTTCATAATCTATCCCTTCCTTCTTAGCATACCCCTTAGCCACAAACCTGGCTTTAAATTTCTCGATGTTTTCATCTACAACATATTTGATCTTGTAGATCCACCTTGAACCTACAACTGATCTGTCTTGAGGTCTGGGGACCACTTCCTAGATGTCATTCGTCATGATAGAACTATGTTCTTCCACCATCACATCTACCCACACCTAGTGGTGAGCTGCTTCCCAAAACCTAAAGGGCTCCCCATCCTATGCTACCAAATCTTGTAATCCTCTCGGGTTGTCTACGCTACCTCTTCTCATTTAGGTAGTCTCCAACAAAGTATTTTGTGCCCCTCAGAATGTTTCATAATTCCATACTCGTTCTACCACTTATAGTGGGTGGATCTACCTTCTCTCCTTCCTGGATGTCCTCGGGAGAATTATCCCTTGGAACCATGTTCCTTGGAGAGGCACTCGTATTACCCTCCACAAGTCATTGTGGTTGGACCAGCGGATCCTCCTCAGACTGCGTAGTAGAAGGCATCTCCCAAGATTTCATGAAGGCCCTTTCCTCCATGAATTTCACATCCCTCCGCACTACAATTTTCCTTATCTCTAGAATGTAAATGTGGTAATCCTTTGCATTTTCTCTATGTCCTATCAGATATACTCTTTCCGCAGTCATATCCAACTTCTTCCTCTTTTCTTCGGGCACATGACAATATTCCACACTGCCAAAGATCCTTAGGTGGCTCACTTCAGGCTTGTTGCCAATGAGTACACTTTCTGGAGTGATCTTACCCAATTCGTTTTGAGGAATCTTGTTCCGCACATAGACAGTTGTATTACAAGCTTTAGACCATAGGAATTTGGACATGTCTTGATCATACAAAATTTCCCTTGTAGCCTTGACAATAGTTCTATTCCTTCTCTCTACCACACCATTATGATCCAAATTATATCGAACGATACACTCTCTTCTGATGCCTCCCCTTGCGCAAAACCCTATCACTAGTACATTTGGCAGAAATTCTGACACTTTGGTTTCGACACTTTTCACCAAATGTCGGAAATTTCCCCAAAATTTATCAATTTTTCAAATCCCGCCCACAACTGTCGCTATACTGACGTTTGGAGACAAGTTTCGGTATTGAGACACATAGAAGTTAGTGTCGGTCTTGCGACGTTTGTAGCAAAACGTAGAAATTGCGACAGTTTGGGAAAACATGTCAGACTTGTGACAGATTAGAGCTATGTGTCGCTATTGCGACGTTTGGAGGAAAATGTTGCTATTGCAACAGTTTGGGCAAAAGCGTCGCTATTGCGATAGTTTGCGAATGATCATCGCTATTGCGACAGTTTGGGTTAAGTGTCACTCTTGCGATGGCTAAGTGTCGCTCTTGCGACAATTTGGGCTAAGTGTCGCTATTGCGATGGTTTGTAAATTAATTTCTTTGGCCTGTCCTTTAATAAATAATAATCTAACTTGGGTCCCCTTTTTGAATGGTTGGAGCAACATAATAAGATATCTTTACTTGACATATCACATTGTGATGAAGATGGAAGGTGGTTATGATGGGACTTCTAAGGAGTTCCATAAAATATTAAAGACGTGATGCGCTCACTCCTTGCTTCACTTTTAATGTGTGCCCCTAACCACGGTCGGGCGCGCCATGTCGCGCAGTGTGAGTTCGCCCGGCCAGGCATGTTCAAGTCGGGCCATTTCGTTCGAGGGCGCCCGTATCAATTTTGCTAAGTTGTCATCGCCCGAGTGCCTTGTGCACGTTCAGGTGGCCTGTTTTCCATTTTCTCCCTTGTGGTATCGTTCATTAGGGCATGCCGTACTGTCGCACCATGTGAGGTCGACCGACCGGGGGCATTCGAGTCGGGCTGTTTCGTTCGAGGGTGCCCATACCGGTTTCGCTAAGTTGTGACCACCCGAGTCCCTTGTGCACGTGTGGGTGGCCCATTTTCTATTTTCTCCCTTGTGGCATCATTCGGTCGGGCACGTCGTGTCACGTCGTGTGAGGTTGCCTGACCAGGCGTGTTCGGGTCAAGTCGGGCCATTTCGATCGAGGGCGCCCATGTCATTTTTTCTAAGTTGTGACCACCCGGGTGCCTTATACACGTTCAGGCAGCCCAATTTCCATTTTCTCCCTTGTTTCATCATTCCGTTAGGCGCGCCATGTCGCGCCATGTGAGGTCGCCCAACCAGACACGTTCAGGTCGGGTCATTTCGTTCGAGGGCGCCCGTATCAGTTTTTCTAAGTTGTGACCGCTCGAGTGCCTTGTGCATGTTTGGGTGGCCCCTTTTTCAGTTTTCTCCCTTGTGGCATCGTTCGGTCGGGAGCGCCATGTCGCGCCGTGTGAGGTTGCCCGACCGAGCGTGTTCAGGTCGGGCCATTTCGTTCAAGGGCACCCGTATCATTTTTGCTAAGTTGTGACCACTCGGGTGCCTTGTGCACTTTCGGGCAGCCCGTTTGCAATTTTCTCCCTTGTGGCATCGTTTGTTTGGGCGCGCTGTGTTACGCCGTGTGAGGTTTCCCGACTGGCCGCGTTCAGGTCGGGTCGTTTTGTTCGAGGGCGCCCGAATCAATTTTGCTAAGTTGTGACCACCCAGGTGCCTTGTGCATGTTCAGGTGGCCCATTTGCCATTTTCTCCCTTGTGGCATCGTTCAATCGGGCATGCCGTGTCGCGCTGTACTATGAGGTCGCCTGACTGGGTGCGTTCAGGTCGGGCCATTTCGTTCGAGGGAACCCATATCAATTTTTCTAAGTTGTGACCACCTAGGTGCCTTGTACACATTTCGGCGGCCCATTTTCCGTTTTCTCCCTTGTGGCATCATTCAGTCGAGCACGCTGTGTCACGCCATGTGAGGTCACCCAACCAGACGTGTTCGGGTCAGGTTGGGCCATTTCGTTCAAGGACGCCCGTATTATTTTTGCTAAGTTGTGACCACCTGGGTGCCTTGTGCACGTTCGGGCAGCCTGTTTTCCATTTTCATCCTTGTGGCATCGTTCGGTCGGGCGCGCCATGTGAGGTCGCCCAACCGGGTGTGTTCAAGTCGGGCCATTTCGTTTGAGGGCACCCGTATCAGTTTTGCTAAGTTGTCACCACACAGATTCCTTGTGCATGGTCAGGTGGCCCGTTTTCCATTTTCTCCCTTGTGACATCGTTCGATCGGGCGCGTCGTACTGTCGCACGGTGTGAGGTCGCTCGACTAGGCGTGTTTGGGTCGGGCCGTTTCGTTCGAGGGTGCTCATATCAGTTTTTCTAAGTTGTGACTGCCCGGGTCCCTTGTGCACGTTTGGGTGACCCGTTTTTCCATTTTCTCCCTTGTTGCATCATTCGGTCGGGCGCGTCGTGTCGCGCCATGTGAGGTCGCCCGATCGGGCGCGTTCGGGTCGAGTCGGGCCATTTCGTTCGAGGGTGCCCATATCAATTTTGCTAAGTTGTGACCACCCAAGTGGCTTGTGCATGTTCAGCCAGCCCGTTTGCCATTTTCTCCCTTGTTGCATCATTCGGTCGGGCGCGCCGTGTTGTGCCATGTGAGGTCACTCGACCGAGCGCGTTCAGGTCGGGCCGTTTCGTTCGAGGGCACCAGTATCAATTTTGCTAAGTTGTGACTGCCTGGGTGCCATGTGTGTGTTCGGGTGGCCCATTCACCATTTTATCCCTTGTGGCATCGTTCGGTCGGGCGCGCCGTATTGTCGCACCATGTGAGGTCGTCCGACTAGGCGCGTTCGGGTCGGGTCATTTCGTTCGAGGGTGCCCGTATCAGTTTTGCTAAGTTGTGACCTCCCAGGTGCCTTGTGCATGTTCAGGTGACCCGTTTTACATTTTCTCCCTTGTGGCATCGTTCGGTCGGGTGCACCGTGTCGCGCCATGTGAGGTCGACCGACCGGGCGTGTTCAGGTCGGGCCATTTTGTTCGAGGGCTCCCGTATCAGTTTTTCTAAGTTGTGACTACCTGGGTGCCTTGTGCATGTTCGAGTGGCCCATTTTCCGTTTTCTCCCTTGTGGAATCGTTCGGTCGAGCGCGCCGTGTCGCGTCGTGTGAGGTCGCCCAACCAGGTGCGTTTAGGTCGGGCTGTTTCGTTCGAGGGCACGTGTATCAGTGTTGCTAAGTTGTGACTGCCCAGGTGCCTTGTGCACGTTCAGGTGGCCCGTTTGCCATTTTCTCCCTTGTGGCATCGTTCGGTCGAGCGTGTCGTGTCATGCCATACAATGAGGTCGCCGGACTGGGCGCGTTCGGGTCGGGCCATTCTATTCGAGGGCGCTCGTATCAATTTTGCTAAGTTGTGATCGCCTGGGTGCCTTTTGCACATTTGGGCGGCCCTTTTTCCATTTTCTCCATTGTGGCATCGTTCGGTCGGGCGCAGCATGTCACACCATGTGAGATTGACCGATTGGGCGCATTCAGGTCGGGTCGTTTTGTTCGAGGGCGCTTGTATCATTTTTTCTAAGTTGTGACTGTCCGGGTGCCTTGTGCATGTTCGACTGGCCTATTTTTCATTTTCTCCCTTGTGGCATCGTTCAGTTGGGGCGTCGTGTCGCGCCGTACTGTGAGGTCGCCCAATCGGGCGCGTTCTGGTCGGGTCGTTTCGTTCGAGGGTGTCCGTATCATTTTTGCTAAGTTGTGACTACCTGGTTCCCTTGTGCACATTTGGGTGGCCCATTTTCCATTTGCTCCCTTATGACATCGTCCGATCGAGCGCGCCATGTTGCGCCATCTGAGGTCGCCCGACCGAGTTCGTTCAGGTCAGGTCATTTCGTTCGAGGGCGCCCGTATCAGTTTTGCTAAGTTGTGACCACCCGGGTGCCTTGTGCATGTTCGGGTGGCCCGTTTTCCATTTTCTCCCTTGTGGCATCGTTCGGTCGGGCACACCGTGTTGTACCATGTGAGGTCGTCCGACCGGGCACATTCAGGTTGGGCCGTTTCGTTCGAGGGCACCCGTATTAGTTTTGCTAAGTTGTGACCGCCCGAGTGCCTTGTGCATGTTCGAGTGGCTCGTTTTCCGTTTTCTCCCTTGTGGCATCATTTCATTGGGCGCGTCGTGTCGCGCCATGTGAGGTCACTCGATTGGTCGCGTTCAGGTCGGGTCGGGCCATTTCGTTCGAGGGCACCCGTATCATTTTTGCTAAGTTGTGACCGCCCGGGTGCCTTGTGCACGTTCAGGTGGCCCATTTTTCATTTTCTCCCTTGTGGCATCGTTTGGTCGGGCGCGTCATGCGAGGTCATCCAACCGGGTGCATTTGGTTGGGGTCATTTCGTTCGAGGGCGCTCATATCAGTTTTTCCAATTGCTTCCTTCTCTCATATGATACCTAAGCCTTTGGATTTCTCTTCCCTTCTAATTCCTTAATAGTGTCATAGTGATGCCAACCAACTTCTTTGGAAATCTTTCGTAGCAGACAATACTTATGACCTGGCTAAAGACAGAGCATCTGGAATTACCATTCTCTTCCCCTAACCCCTAAGCCCCTAATCCCTAATCCCTTAACAACTAAATCATTATTCATCTAACCCCTAACGGCGCCTAAGTCCCCTAACCCCTAAGCCCCCAATCCCTAATCCCTTAACCCATTTAATCCCTAATCCCTAAACCCCTAACACATTTAACCCCCTAAACCCTAAACATATAACCCCTTAACCCCTAACCCATTTAACCCCCTAAACCATAAACCTATAACCCCTTAACATGTTCGGGTCAGGTAGTTTCGGTTGAGAGCACACGCCCAAATGCGTTCGGGTCGGGCCCCCTAAGCCCCCAATCCCTAATCCCTTAACTACTAACTCATTATTTGATCCCTAACCCCTAAATGCACCTAAATCCCCTAACCCATAACCCCCAATCCCCTAATCCCTCCAAATTCGAATTAGCTTTGAATAAGTAATTGTTTTCTTACTTATGTCTAATTCACTATATACTCAAATAACTTGTAGCCATATCACATAGGCCCCATTCACTTACGAAGGTTCCCCAAACTCTGCCCCCAATTTGGTTGATCTTGCTCAGCTTGAAAATTTTGAATTTTCATTGATGATTGATTTTCCTCTTAGCCCTTAATTTGCTAGGGGTCGATTACCTTGATATTAATGATGGTGTATTCATACTCCTTCTGAATAACCAATAAAGGGTCAAGGAAATTGACCAATATGCTGTCAAGTTTTATCTTATCCATCTCTGGGGCAAGCTGCTTTTCGGCTAACTCCACTGCTTTTGATCTCAATTTTTCCAAATGCTTCCTTCTCTCATATGATACCTGAGCCTTTGCCTTTCTCTTCCCTTCTAATTCTGTAATAGTGTCATAGTGATGCCAGCCAACGTCTTTGGAAAGCATTCCTAGCAGAAAATACTTGTGACCTGGCTAAAGACAGAGCATCTAGAATGACCATTCTCTTCCCCTAACCCCTAAGCCCCTAATCCCTAATCCTTTAACCACTAAATCATTATTCACCTAACTCGTAACTGCGCCTAAATCCCCTCACCCCTAAGCCCCCAATCCCTAATCCCTTAACCCATTTAATCCCTAATCCCTAAACCCCTAACCCATTTAACTCCCTAAACCCTAAGCCTATAACCCCTTAACCCATAACCCATTAAACCATAATTACCAAACCCTAACCCATTTAACCCCCTAAACCATAAACCTATAACCCCTTAACATGTTCAGGTCGAGTTGTTTCGGTTGAGTGCGCCTACCCAAATGCTTTTGGGTCGGGCCCCCTAAGCCCCCATTCCATAATCCCTTAACTACTAACTCATTATTCGACCCCTAAACCCTAAATGCACCTAAATCCCCTAACCCCTAACCCCCAATCCCCTAAGCCCTTCAAATTCAAATTAGCTTTGAAGAAGTAATTATCTTCTTACTTCTGTCTCATTCACTATATACTTAGATGACTCGTAGCCATATCACATAGGCCCCATTCACTTACAAAGGCTCCACAAACTCTGCCCCCAATTTGGTGGATCTTGCTCAGCTTGAAAATTTTAAATTTTCATTGATGATTTATTTTGCTCTCAGCCCTTGATCTTCTAGGGGCCAGTTACCTTGATATTAATGGTGGTGTATTCATACTCCTTCTGAATAACCAATAAAGGGTCAAGGAAATTGACCAATATGTTGTCAAGTTTATCTTATCCATCTCTGGGGAAAGCTGCTTTTCGGCTAACTCCACTGCTTTTGATCTAAATTTTTCCAATTGATTCCTTATCTCATATGATACCTGAGCCTTTTCCTTTCTCTTCCCTTCTAATTCCCTAATAGTGTCATAGTGATGCCAGCCAAATTCTTTGGAAAGCCTTCCTAGCATACAATACTTATGACCTGGCTGAAGACAGAGCATTTGGAATGACCATTCTCTTCCCCTAACCTGTAAGCCCCTAATCCCTAATCCCTTAACCAATAAATCATTATTCACCTAACCCCTAACTACACCTAAATCCCCTAACCCATAAGCCCCCAATCCCTAATCCCTTAACCCATTTAATTCCTAATCCCTAAACCCCTAACCCATTTAACCCCCTAAACCCTAAACCTATAACCCCTTAACGCCTAACCCATTAAACCCTAATTCCCAACCCGTAACCCATTTAACCCCCTAAACCATAAACCTATAACCCCTTAACACGTTCGGGTTGGGTCGTTTCGGTTTAGCACGCCCACCCAAATGCATTCGGGTCAGGTGCCCTAAGCCCCCAATCCCTAATCCCTTAACTACTAACTCATTATTCGATCCCTAACCCCTAAATGCACCTAAATCCCCTAACCCTTAACCCCCAATCCTCTAAGCCTCCAATTCGAATTAGCTTTGAAGAAGTAATTGTTTTCTTACTTTTGTCTAATTCACTATATACTCAGATAACTCGTAGCCATATCACATAGGCCCCATTCACTTACGAAGGTTCCCCAAACTCTACCCCCAATTCGGTTGATCTTGTTCAGCTTGAAAATTTTGAATTTTCATTGATGATTGACTTTCCTCTCAGCCCTTTACCTTGATATTAACGGTGGTGTATTCATACTCCTTCTGAATAACCAATAAAGGGTCAAGGAAATTGACCAATATGTTTTCAAGTTTTATCTTATCCATCTCCGGGGAAAGCTACTTTTCAGCCAACTCCATTGCTTTTTATCTCAATTTTTCCAATTTCTTCCTTCTCTCATATGATACCTGAGCCTTTGCCTTTATCTTCCCTTATAATTCCCTAATAGTGTCATAGTGATGCGAGCCAACTTCTTTGGAAAGCCTTCCTAGTAAACAATACTTGTGACTTGGCACCTAAATCCCCTAACCCCTAATCCCCAATCCCGAAACCCTTAACCACTAAATCATTATGATCTCCCTAACCCCAATCCCTAATCCTTTAACCACTACTAAATCATTACTCCCCTAACCCCTAAATGTACCTAGATCCCCTAACCCCTAAGCCCCCAATCCCTAACCCCTTAACCTGCACTAACTCATTACTAGTCCTAACCCCTAACCGCTAAACCCTAAACCTCTAACCCCTAATCTCCTATTCATCGAACCCCTAAGCCCCTAAAAACTATGCCATGAAAACCCTCCAAAAAATTATTAAATGATGGGAATTCCTATTCAATGTGCATGAAGCTAGTCATGGAATGTGACAAGTCATCCAAGATACATCCAAATATTTGATTTGTGCCTTGGGGAATGTGAAATAACGGGTAAGATACAATCACTGGTGAGAAAATCATTGGTTTGAAACTATGTGGGAAAAATTCCAGTCAAGCTAGGGGATGGTGTGGCCTAGGTTGGATGCGATCCCTAGGTTATTTTGATGGCTTAAAAGCCCTTGGTTCATGGCTACTCATATCACATTTAGGCATGCAACTCATCTCAAAACTCACATTACCTAACAAAATAAAAGTAATGGCTTAATGCACAACTTATTTATTTCCTGAGCATATGTCTAGGTATGTTGACATAATTTATTTACTTATTCATTAGGAATAACATATAATGGTTCAATATATGGAACATTAGAATGTTAAATACGAATATTTGTATTTTCAAAAGTTTGCATATAAGGATTAGAATATGCACTAAAAAATTTGTGTGGCATATCATTATGTATATTATTACTATCATTCATACAATACAACCCTTCCGCTCATTATCTATATTATTATACCATTATGTATATTATTATCATTCATATAGTATTATTATTATTAGATTTTATATCTATTCAAAAAAAAATTCCCGCTCCGCTTGTTCCACCTATTCAAATTTTCTTAATCGATCTATTCAATTTTTTTCCTCGCTATGTGCTTGTTCGACCTTTCTGCCTTCTTTCCCATGATTCCATTCTTCCCTATGATGCTTTCTTTTTTCCAGATTCTCGCAGAAGCATGGATGCTCAGAAACACTAAAGCGGCCATAGTCCATTAACAACTTGAAAGCCATATTAGCTGGTGGATATATTTCGATTTTTGTCGATGTTCAGAAATCTGTGGGAGATCTGAAGAGAAATCGATCGTGGAAGAATGCTCTATTCTTCTGGAAGAATTAGATTGGTATTTCCCTTGTTTTACCCCATTAAAATTCGCTATTTTCTTCTACGCTATCTTGGTTATGAGATATAGATGGTTGTAGATCTGAATTTCTGCACTTTATATTTTTTGGGTCTGTTCAAATTGTATCTTTTATTTTAAGTTGAACTGCTTCACATAATCAGTTGGAAGTAAACTCTAACCCAGATACAATCATGTCCTCTGATCCAGAAACAATCATCTCCTCTGATCCAGAAATGACTCAATCTGCAAAAGATCAATCCCCAGAAATGCCAATCGTGCCACAATTTGTATCACTGACCAAGGAACAACAAACTCTATTAAGAAAGGAGGCATTCACTTGTATAATTGAAACCTACAGGCAAGTTGATGGTGCAGGGGGCAAGGATTTGTGATGTTCACTGCTTGCACGATTGATTTCTTAGGTATATGTTCATAAAGTTTTTTATCAATAGTCTTTATGAAATGCTTTAGAGATACTGGAATCTAAATTTGCCTCATCATCATTGTTTGGCTTTAATGATTGCATTCTGAACTTTGAAAAACCTCTTTATCAAGGTGGTTTTTTATCAAGTCAAGACATCATTTCCCCATTACTGTTTTATATTAAATTTCTTCTGTCATTGAGAAAATTTGCAAGGTTGAATGTTATAATTTATTATTCATAAGTGTCAAAAAGTTTTTATTTTATGTGGAGACAAGATAAATCTTGGATAGGATACACAAAACACTCACAACAGATGAATATAGAAATTTTGACAAAAAATATTTCCAGAAATAGTGCTCAGACATATTTCCATTCAAAGAAGGAATCCTTGGAAATGTTTCCTCTGAAACAGTCGTCACATATTAATTGAGTTGATTTGTGTGCATGATTTTTCATTTTTGTTTTTTCACATTGGATTCTTGTGACTTGAAATATTTATGCTCTGCGTACAACCATGATGAATTTTTCTAATGTGGTTTGAGCTAGGTATAGAGAGTCATGTCCTACTGCAAAAAAAGTTTAATTATTTAATATGTTACAATAATCTGATCAAATATTAGCCCATCAGATTCAATTTTGCTAGTGTGTAGTTCAAGATGTAGGAAACACGGGTGTTTAGTTTCCTGGCTGTGGTAATTTTTTGGACTCCTTTTCAAATTCAGGACAATAAAATGTGACAAAATTTTTTTATTGAAGCATACTGAGGAAAACACTAATACGGTAATACCTCCTCTACAAATGAAAAGCGATTCTTCAACAAATTAGTGTCTACACTAAATACTTGTACAAAAGATTCTTACTAAAGTGCCTGCTTGCACCATTACTAATTCTAACACCTTTCTCTCAAAATAATGTCACCTTATTATATGACATCTGCAACCAACCACATTAACATAGTAGTCAAGCAAGGGTGTCCACTGCCTCACATTCTTTGGACTTCATATTTATGGATGAGAGTTTCTCATTTCAAAATCCATGGGTGGTAAAGGTAGAGGCCCTCTATGGGATCTCCATTTCACTATTTTTTGATAACACTGCCCTTCTATTTCACGAATCCAAAAAAAAAGTACA
This sequence comes from Pinus albicaulis, assembly GCA_034641835.2. Taxonomy (NCBI): domain Eukaryota; kingdom Viridiplantae; phylum Streptophyta; class Pinopsida; order Pinales; family Pinaceae; genus Pinus; species Pinus albicaulis. The sequence continues at coordinate 329,498,823 of CM076584.1, forward strand.
TTTTGAGCTCATTCTAGGATGAACATGGTCTTCAAGTCCACCTTGCAAACACAAAATCATGTAAGTAATCTCACCTTCTTTTCAAGGATAGCAAGTATAAATGGTGACATCCTAGTCTTTCTTTTGAATGTTATTATTTGGTTAATCTTTTAACTTTTTTTCGGCATTTGTATCAATGTTGAACAGAGGATTGCAACATTAACAACCTTGGAGAGATGATGTTTCGAACTTCAGTTTTAGGATATTCAGGCTAAGTTCTAGTTTCTTGACACCATGGTGATTCATTCTCTCCTTGTTTGCAAGCTTTGGAGTTTGGAGCCCATACCTACAAAAAACAAGTCATGACTCAATTGAGAGAGGTTACTCATTGCTATTCTCTCATTTATGGGAAACACTGTTGCAATATGGCCCACTTAAATTGCAAGGCCATTGCCTTTTCCTCGTGAAATCATCCTCCATATCCTGAAGGTTGAAATAGAATATTGCAACATAAACTACTTCATTTTTCTTTTGTTACTTTTGTAGGACATTAATAAGCCATTGAAAATCTGAGGCTTCTCACCTGGTTAACAACTCTAAGGTACCGAGAGATACATTAAGAAATATTTCTATGTGTTTCTTGTCTTAAAGAGAAGAACATATTCACTACTAGTTCTGCATATTGAAGATCCAGGATCTGTGTTTCTACAGATCCAGGTTGTTGGCATGGGGATCAGACCCAGGTTTCAAGTTCCCTAGCCAACAAAACCCCATAAGCATTGAAACTTTCAATCTCTAGAGGCTAGAGAAGGTCTCACCCGAGAAACTTACAGGAATTGCAGAACCATCTAATGATGATTCTGTGCAAAGGATGAAACACTCTAGATTCTAGAATGTCAAAAATAAAACCATTATATTTCTATATCCCAGGCAATCCCAGCACAAGGTCCAATTCCATAGTGATGTCAACCAAAGGTCCATTTGGTACTAGCAAAAGCTATATACTCTTATATTCTTCAAACTTCCTTTGGTAAACTAGCAAGTTGGAAAAGATGGCACATTCCTATCCACATCCCTATGCATGTGATCTGAGCACCCATATGTAAGCTTATTAGACAACTGAGGATTCAAGATGGTATATATGAATTACTATAAAATTCATATTCAAACTGTCAAATGTAGTTAGAAAACTAGTACATCCCAACGGACAAGAAACTGACAATATTAAATAAACAATATTGACAGATATATCAAATAGTGCTCAATTGATATTGCAATATCAATTAAAAATTTACAATAAAATCTAGTTTCAGAGTGTTATATTGAATTTATACAATATTGGGCCACAAACTACGATCATAACTCTATGACTTATAAGACTAGAGATACCTTATGTAGAAAGGCATATGAAGGGTGTTCTGGAAAATTTAATATGAACTTGTGAGAATGTGAGAGTGGAGATGCTTGATAGTCGATGTCAAGTTGTTGTAAGTTTAGTCTTGCTAATGTTCAATGCTTGAGAATGCAAGAGAGAGATCCTGGGCATAAGGGATTCAAATGACGATGCAATAAGTCCAATACAATAAACACATACAATATTTATAGGTGAAGAAGTTCTAACCATCAATTGGAGCCATTGGCACTTCAATTTCATAACAGATGGAAGCTGCAACAGTTCATCATCTATGTTGTTGACTTACTGATTACTATGATGGTTTGGTATTGTGACACTTGTAACATGGAAGTTCAACACCAGAAGAGGGACTTGGCAAGCAAGCTTGCTGCAGCAGAATCACAAATTAATGCTCTTGGAAAGCTCAATGAGGTATGCTGCTATAGACACACACATACAAGTGCCTTTTGCAACATATATTATTCATTTGAAAGTCGATTCCAGTATGAATACATAGGGTTAACATTACAATGATCACCATGCTCTGTAAATGGTCTTGGTTAAAATTTACCATCATTATATCAATATTATTATTAATCGTAGCATTGGAATTAACTGGAATTACACTCAAGTAATCTGTGACGACAAAATTGGCACTCTTCTTTACTCACATATCCCATTGTATGTATTGTATCCTTGGTGGCTACATGGGGCATCTTTTCCACTAACTTCACTTCACGGTTTAAAGTAAGGGATGCACATCTCTCTGCCTCACCCAGCATGCTGAAAATAATGAAATTTAATAAAAAATCATAAATATCAACAAAATAATATCATTGGAAATTTTTACTTTGGGTTTTTTCTTATATGTTTACTTCAGATGAGTAGATTTAGTTCAGTGTGGGCAGTTAAAGTCACCATAAAATTTAGAGACGACTTGAACTCCATTGTGCTTATTAAATTCTAACCTTGATTAGGAAAATTTTATTGCTTAAATATTAACAAAGGGATTCACCATGTCAATGGGATTTTCTAGAATTTCAGCACAAATTTTAAAATTCTAGATGCATAATTCTAGATTTAATGCATTTAGTAATATTCATTAGGCTTTCTAGATGGGTATTTCAATTTTCTTATAAATAACTACTTGACCACTTTGTGCAGAGTGATGTGGTGGCAAAGGTTGAAGCTGAAGCATCTGTACTAAGGCACACAAATGAAAATCTCTGCAAGCAAGTTGTGGGCTTGCAAATGAACCGATTCAGTGAGGTTGAGGAACTCGTTTATTTGCATTGGGTCAAATCATGTTTGCGTTATGAACTTCAAAATTCAAATACAACCCCTAGAAAGATGTCGGCAGTGGACCTTAAGGATAGTTTGAGTCCAAAATCACAGGATATTGCTAAACAACTTATGCTGGAATATGCAGTGTTTGAACATTCAGGACCTCAACGAAAATGCCAGTCAGATAATGATTCAGAAAGCTTGTCCTCTTATTCATCGAACACATATGAAACTACAGAGTACGATGACTTGTCAATGGAAATATTTCCAGCATGGATTAGTACATCAAAGAACTCTAATCTGTTTCGAAAACTAAAAAAGTGGGCTAAAAGTAGTGATGATTGAAAAATATTACATGGTGACTATCTTTCTGAGAAGGGGAAAATCCTTTGGGCACACTCAGTGTCCTAATATTTCTTTTTATATTTTCTGTCAGAGGCTAGTTACTCCAATATGACAGTAATTTGAAGTCTTTTCATAATACTTTGTTACACATGAGTTTCATTTTCTTCTTGTAGAATTTCTAGAAATGAATGGATATCTTGTGGACTGTTGTAAACACATTTAGTTCTATTACCATGCTCAAGAGAATTTAATGTTTGTCATTATTGGAGGACAAATATATATCATAAGAGCTCGGTTCGGTGTTGTAGCCTTTTATTAAGAATTGAATCAGTTAAACCCTCGGACCTATTGCAACCCTATATTGAGGCTTGGTTCTATTGAAGCTACCATACTTTGGACCTCTTCATTGCAGTCTCAGGCCAGGGATATAGCTACAGGATTTTGACATATTTCATGCAGTGAAAATCTATTAAAATCTCAGATTATCTCCTATTTACTGATGCTTGGACAGAACTTTCGAGTTATCTAAGTCACCTATTTTCATTTATGAGCTCAGTGTTAAGTTACAAGACTGTGATAAGACTCAGTGACTTATGTTTTGTATACCAATCTAGCTTGTAAAGCTCGGTCTTGTGGAATTGAGCCCAAGAACACCTCAAACTTACCTTTGTGGAAGTAGAGTGGTGATAACACAAATGTGGAGTAGATTTTAAGGGTAAATTAGTGCTTCCTTGGAGTTCAGATAGAACACATATATAGAAGTGTATACTAGTGTTTATTTGAAGCTCACGTAAGACAGATTTGTGTAGGATTAAATATTCAACTGTGGAGGGCTAGATGATATTGGAGGCGTGAAAAATCAACACTGTGATGTAAATTTTGATTTATAGACCACTTCCGACCACCATTTATGTTTAAAGTTCCTTTCTACTGAATTTAGGTGAATGTACCCAAATTTGTGCATGTAGATCCCATAGGGAGAATGTCACCAAACCAGTTCATCATCTCTGTTAGTAAGCCTTATACGAGACTATGTCAATGCTTCCAAATACATATTCCATTCCTCATGAAATCCTACATCCAACTCCAATACTTATATCATTTTACATCCTTGCTTCCAAATGGTAAATTGAGTTGGGTTGTCGAAATGTGGTAGTTTAGTGTTACCATTGTCACGAAGAAAATTAATTATAGGTTGTGCCATCCAATGTTTGTCACCACTTCTTGGCCATGGATCGACTCTAATTCTAACCTTATGTCCATTTCCTACTTTATATGCCAGACCAGAATCAATTAAATTGAAATAGTTTAAAACATCTCTCCATAACAGAAATATTAATCTGAGAAATTTTAGTTTATTTAATCCATTCCTCGATAAAATTTGGTGCAATATATTTGTGTTGAACCACATTAGACAATATATATATATTTTTAAATATTTTTAACCACGCATCGGAAGACCGACGCCTTAGATGTCGAAAGAGAGACGCTATTTTTTTTTAATATTTTTAACCATGCATCGGAAGATCGACGCCTTAGACGTCGAAAGAGAGACGTTATTTGTTTTAATATTTTGATTTTTTCATCAGAAGAGCGACGCCTTACACGTCTAAAGAGCGATGTTAATTTTTTAATATTTTTACTTTTTCATTGGAAGACCGACGTTTCGTTTGTAAATATTTTTAACTTTTTCGTCGATAAAGCGACGTTACATAAGAATCGGATGCACGATGTTCTAAACGTCGGATGATATTTCGTCGGAATTGCAACGGTTTGTAAAACGTTGGAATTAAATGTTGGAAGCCATAACGTCAGAATTGCGACATTTTTTGAAAACCTAAAAAGCATCGGAAGATCGGCAGTTTGTGATCGTCAGAAGATTGACACTCTGCAAAACATCAGAAAAAGTGTCGGTATTGCGACACTTTGGCAAAGCATCGGAATTGTGACGTAATGGCTAACCACGTTTTGTCCGCCCTCAGACTGTCGCTCTAGTGACGACTATGTGTCAGAATAGCGACGAAGTGGCCGTCGGAAATTGGGCCAAATTTTCTAGTGTATGAAGTCTTTATCAATGTACTCTCCACCATTGTTTGATCAAAATACCTTGATCCACTTTCCTGTCGGATTTTCTACCAGAGCTTTAAACTATTTGAAACAACTGAAGACTTTGTCCTTGGTCTTCAGACATTAGATCCAAGTCTTCCTAGAATGATCATCAATAAAGGTGATTAAATATTCAACACCACTAAGATCTCTAGTGGACATTGGTCCAAAGATATCTAAGTGTATTAAGCTCAACACATTATTAGCCCTATTTTTTCTTCTATGATATGCTTCCTTGGCATAATTTCGCAATAAGCACCCTCTGTAGACATCACCTCGCTTGGTGCTCAGTTCTGGAACTCCCGTGAAAGTTTTCTTGAGAATTTTTAACACCCCATGATGAAAATGCCCCATTCTCCTATGCCATTGTTCATTCAAGTTCTTCTCATCAGTGTTTCCTATTAGTGCCATTGGGGATTCGAGCTATAACATATATAGTATGTTGCTCCTGAATCTGTTTTGTGCTTTCTTCATCCAAATTTGGTGTTTGACATATACTCTATTGCTAATGAAGTAAACATCATATAATTTTTTCTAAAGTTGCGACACTGAGAGTAATTTCATCCCCAAACCAGGCACATGCAGTACATTAGTTTCCTTAAGCTTATTTCCAGCTTCAGTTTGAAATACTACGGTACCTCTTCCAATAGGGGTACATTTTTATTTATTACCCATGATGATTTTAAAGTTCATCTGCTCTTCTTGGTAGTTTGAAAAACATTCCCGCACTCTCGTCATATGAGAACAAGCCCCATTTTCAATGGACCAAAATTTAGGAGAAGCAGTGCTTGATACACAAGAAAATTCTTCTTCCAATCTGGATGCCAGAACATAAACATCATGATCCATATGTTCTTCCATGCTTCCCTTCTTCTCTGGAGAACTGCCTGAACCCTTTCGAGTTTCCGCAACAACATCATATTTAAGTTCACTTGCCAATTATTTGCTCCTATTTTCATCTCCGGCTATGATACCATGTGAAAATTTCAATCTAGAAAAATATTTCTGTAGTGATAGATTTATTTCTCCTACTTATTACTTCAATAAGTTATTTACAAAATTATTTCAGTAAACTTTGAAATAAATAATACTGTAGTATTCACCAATGTATATGTATAGAAAGGAACAATAAGAAACATAAGCATAAGAAACAATCAAATGTACACACTTATTTTTGGAAAATTGTCCCAGGAAAAACCCAATGTGGGAAAATCAGTGCAGTAGATGAGGATTTAAGTATTATTCTTCATAAATGAATTCTTTACAAGGAATAAACTAGTAAATTCTTTTAGGAAACACCTAAGACATGTTCTCTGGTTCCTTCTGAATATTTTCTGACACCTATAAGACCCATTGTCTTCCTTTGCATCACTATGCATGCTTCTATGTGTAGTCCCTATGCTAGGTTGTGTCACTCTACATGGGTACACTACATTGCAGCTCTGATCTATCTTCTGTGGCCCTCTGTATCCTTCTCTCCTCCTTATGAGTCACTATTGACTCCCTCTTCTTCTTCTCCATCTGCAACTCTCCCTCTGAAATTGAATTCTATTCCTTCAGAATCGATCTCCTTCAAGTTACTGAGTGTGTGCCCAGCTTGCTTTCCAAATGACCCTTAAGCCTTCTTTTATAATCTTCTCATTAATGAATCAATGGCCTAGATTAGAAGTATAATCAATGGCTAAGATTAAAACTTGACTTGATCTTCATTCTCTAGAAGATTCACACTCTGTCTTATTAATACGCATTAATTATTTAATTTCCCTAATTTTAGACTTAGGGTCTCCATTATAAGAATTAATTATTTTAATAAAACATGAACTAAGTGGAATTTTCACAAATGGTTTATGGGTTCTTTGGAATACTGATTTCCAAGCCTCCTCACAAATTTTGAGACTTGGAACACTTTCTGATGCTACAAAAATCAATAGTCCCGACCAACTTGAAAGCTTTGGTGACGTTATGCCTCTTAGCCCTACAGAACAAATGTATCAGAGAATTATTCTAGCTTCTAAGGTTGTTTCCAAAATCAATGACAAATTAGTTTCATCCCTGGACACTTATGTGTAGTCTCCCTGATTTGGTTCTTTGGATTCAAATGATCCCTTGAAGGAGACATTCCCCACCAATGAGAGTATCATGGAGGTTATGTCTCTTGAAGAAACTCCATGGGATGATGGTCATCATCATTTCTCGTTTCTCCCAAGCCTCAGTGAGATCTCCACTTGTCTTGAATCCCATGTTTCATCTGAATCAACTGAACTGCTTCATAATCCTATTTTCATTCATGAAGTGTTGTCTAAAGGAAACATGGGGAATATTTCCACTACCATTCCAATCGATATCTCTATCAAAACAGGGATTGTCGAGAATGTTCATATTGGTGTATCTTGTTCCCCTGATGAGGTCAACATTTACACCGATATTTTTAAGCAATTCTGTCTTCGTATGGTCTTACGAAGAAATGTTTGGAATAGATCCTAGTATTGTAGTGCACGAAATCCCTACATATTCGGACTCAAACCCCATTCGTCAACGGCTTGGTCCCATGCACCCAAGAAATTTTTCTCCCATAAAGGGAGAAGTTGAAAAACTTCTTAAGGCTAGTTTCATCTATCATATACCATTGATGGATTGGGTCTCCAATATTTTTCTGGTTACTGCAAAACAAGGGACCATCCAGGTTTGTGTTTACTACCGTGATATCAACTGAGCATGTCCTAAAGATAATTTCCCCACTCACTTTATGCATCAAATCATTGACTAATTTTCTAGGGGGGAGATATTTTCTTTCATGGACCATTTTTTCTGGTTAAAATTATATCAACATCACTCCAGGTGATCAACATAAAACCGCTTTTATCTGTCCAAGGGGAACCTTCACCTACAAGAATATCCCTTTTGGTTTGAAAAATCTTGGGGCTACCTTCCAACGAGCTATGTCATATGATTTTCATGATATTAAACACATCTTTCAACCATATATTGACGACCTTCTAGCTCATTCAGTGAAACTTCGAGATCACCCTGAACATCTCAGAGCAATATTTCTTCGTTGTCGACACTATAATATTCGGTTAAATCCTCATAATGTGTCTTATGCGCAGAATTAGGTTGCCTCTTAGGTTTCATGGTGTCCAAATTATGCATTCAGATAGATCCTCTTAAAATTGAGACAATCAACAGTTTTCTTCTTCCCTCTTCTATGCATCAACTGCAAAGCTTGCAGGGGAATGCCAATTTTCTCCGTTGTTTCATCCCGAACTACACTGAGCTTCCTAAAGGATTCACTCACTTGCTGAAAAATGGAATCCCATTAATCTCTGATGAAATTTCCAAAAAATCTTTCAATGCTTTAAATAAAGCCCTTATCAATGCTCCTTTATTGCATCCTCCCAACTATCATCAAAATTATTTCCTGTATTTGGTCATCGCAGATAGCACTATTGGTATGGTGCTAGTTGAGGACAATGATGACGGGAAATAAAATGTAGTTTATTAATTGAGCTATAATCTCTTCGATGTTGAGACCCACTATTCTCATGTTGAGAAATTCGCATTGGTCGCTCTTCATGTCATTCAGTTTTTTTTTCATTACATTGTCCTACGTAAAACTATAGTGATTTATGACCGCAACCCCATGACTTACATTCTTACACGTTGATTTCTTGGGGGAAAATACTCGAAATGGATTGTTATTCTCCAAGATTTTAACTTAGAGCTTGCTACAACCAAATCTAATAAATCACTTGTCTTTGTTGAGTTAATCCGCGATCTCCCCACTACAGTTGATCCCACTCCCTTTGAAGAATTGATTCCAGATGAATCTCTCTTTCTCATTAGTACTCTTGACCCTTGGTTTGGATATCTCATCATTTACCTCCAAACCCAAACCTTATGACTAGATCTATCTCACTTTGAGAGACGACAGATTCATCACCAATCCCAACCCTACTGCATTATTGGAGACACTTTGTATCGCACTAGTGTTTATTTTGTCCTCTGTCAATGCCTGACGCTAGAGGAAGTTGAGAAAGTTCCTAACAACTGGCACTTTGGGATCTGTGGTGGTCATATGTCTGTTTATGCTACCGCTCAAAAAATCCTTCGTGTAGGATACTTTTGGTCATCTATTTTTAACGATTGCATTCTTTTCATTTGAAAATGTCATGATTGCCAAATCTATTCTGGGAAAGAGCACACCCCACCATCACCATTGCACCCAGTTGTGACCATCGAGCCATTTTCAAATTGGGGCATCGATTTCATGACCTATAACACTCGCTCAGCAGGGGGGCATGGTTATGTTATCATCTTCATAGATTATTTTACAAAGTGGTCTCAGGTGATGGCTACATATGATAATGAAGGTCAAACTGTGGCACAATTCCTGTTTAATCATGTCATCGCTCGGTTCGGTGTCCCGACAGCCATCATCACTGATCATGGCTCTCATTTTCAAAATCATATGATGACAGTTCTTACTGCTCATTTGGGGTTATGTCATGATAGCTCCACTTCTAACTATCCACAGGCCAATGGCCAAGTCAAAGTTGTTAACAAGTTTTTGTTAACAATGCTTCAGTGAACCATTGGGAGACACAAATGGGATTGGCATCTCATGCTTTTCTCAGCTCTGTGGGCTTACCAAACTTCTGCTAATATTTCTACCATATTTACACCATTTCAACTCGTGTATGGTCTGGAAGTCACTCTCCCGATCGAGTGCGAAATCCCTTCTCTGAAGCTAGTCATCGAGCTCCTTCCTGGTACTTTGCCAAAAGAGGAATGTATGGTTTACCTCGAGCATATCGATGATACTCGAACGCTTGTTTCTCTAGCCATTGAAGCACAAAATAAATGAGTTATGGCTCATTATGACAAATTTTTCAACCCTCGCATTTTCTCCGAAGGTGACTTGCTCCTACTTTATCATCAAGCCCACGATAGATTGGCAGTCGAGAAGATTGAGGCAGTGTTGCATGGGCCATATATTGTTCAACATGTATTGGAAAGAGGTTCCTATGAGCTAGTATACATGAAGGTAATAAGTTAGTTAAGCCCTGCAATGGGCTCTATCTGGAAAATTATTATTCTTGGTCATAAGTATGATACTCTGTACATTAGTGTGTTATTCATTAGTGTGATTTTTATATTTTTTGGTGTGATTGTTTGCTTTGAAAACATGTTTCCTCTGATTACCTAGTGTTCCACATGGTTTGAAGATGTCATCGAACCATTATATCGGTTGCGATGATGGTGGTTGACGTAGCACACGAAGCTTATCTTCCGCAGCATGGGCACTTTTTTCCCCTGATGGAGAGTCGATAAATCTACAAGGTAATGTTTTGGGTAAAACAACTAAAAATATTGCCAAATATAGTGCGGTTATCGAGCTATTATTAGATGCAACTGATCTCAGTATTAGAGATATGGTTTTCAAATTAGATTCACAACTCGTTGGGTTGCAATTAAATGTTCATTATTCAATAAGAAACCCTCAAAATTTGCATATGTATTTACGTGTTCGATTATTGGAAAGTCATTTTGATTACATCACATATCAAAACATTCCAAGGAATTTGAATAAATTAAGATATACATTAGAAAACTATGTATTAGATAGAAATTTGTGTAACATGTAAAAAACTGATACGTTGTCATGATATATGAACACTTAATAGCCGTAGAAACATGCATATGTATATATTTTGTCAAGTGTGTAACAAAAAAATATCAAAAATATGTGTTTTATGACATAAAGGGCTCTGTGAGCCTACATAAGTACAAAAATGTAAGCTAAATTTTGTTATCCACCCACATGGTGCTCATGATAGCATGTCACTACTCGGATAACTCACCAAAGTAATTGTAATATGTCTGGGACCCCAACTGTATGCTTCTGGTAGCGTAGTGGAACTAGTCAAATGTAGCATACTCTGGGATGCCTCTCATGAGGCCTTTCTGGTTGTGCTCCACCTCCTCTAGTCGTTCTACTCCCTCCTCATAAGGAGCATCCTAGATTTGACGAGCTATCCTCCTCACAATTAGGGACATACCGACTAGTCTCTCAGGCCAAACGTCTATAAAAACATCATAAGTTTAGTTCTCAGAATACATGACAAAAACATTAAAAAGTAAAAATTTCTAAAAAACAATTATTTACCTACATCACACCACTGTACGCCTGGCAGAAGAGGTAGATTTGGATATCGTCAACCACGATCAGTTGACGACATAGCCAGTTGAAAATTGATATTGGAAAATGAATCTGTTGCCCTCCTCCCTGATGAGGCATGATCTCACACCACCTCAGCAGCCTCATATCCCTCGACCCTGGATCATATATATATAAGAATTGGTAATGAAACAGAGGCAATCTCTTCAAGAAGAAGGTAACTAGGATGGATCCATATCCGAACTATTTTATTCATCCCATGTTGCACTTGGTTAGTTAGCTCTTCATATTGGCCAACAACCCCTCACACCAGTTAAACATTGTGGGAGCTAGAAAATCCACTACGTACTGGAACTAAAACTTCTTTGACTCATGCAACGCTTAAGCCCCAGCTACTCGAACGATGATGGTTTTAATGTCTACCTTCTCGCTGCTAGTATTTTGGACATCTCGAATTTTTTTTGGATGAGCATGCTAGTGCTCTCCCCTCTAGTACGAGATCTGTAGATTTGGATCTTCTCCCCTCTCCTGGAAAACCTTGTGATGAAGTATATGTCCATGACCTCTAACACAAGTTATTGATCCCCAATAATGAAAACTTGGCGATGTATGTCCCATATCCCGATTAGAAACTCGAGCAACTCCAACAGAGATCTTAGCCCTGAATTCTGGAAGAAATTAATCAATCCACAATTCCTTAGTGTTTTTATGATATTTGGGTCTCAGAGATATTGGTGTTATTCCACCTCGTTTCCCCTCTCTTTCCACTCAATCACGATCTTCACTAAAAATATCTGCAAAACATGTTAAAATGACATTTTAGGAGCTTTCATTGGAGTAGTTTTCGAAATAAATCATTTAAAAAAATGTATTTTTCTTGTTTTAAATTCTTCCACACAGTGAGTGTGCCTGTCAGAATTAAAAATGCGCTAACAACATGATGCCCTAACGGGCTAAGAGTGATCGTCACAAGTCAAATAGGTTGAACGCTTGTCGCTTGCCACGAAAAATAAAATTTGAAATAATTCCCCCAAAACCAAAATTTCTAAGCTAAAATACTTAAGCATGGAATTAAATCAAAGAGACAATTTTGAGCTCCTACCTGTAGTTGATGGATTGTTGAAATGTGTCTAGGATCAGTCGCATCACTGATATGAAGTTCGAAAGAAAAATGGGTAAAATGAATTTTCACAATTAACTCCAAATAGAATGGTTAAAATGATTTTATTTTTGTCTAATTATAGATATTTGAAGATATTTTGACCATTATTTTATTATTTTTCCTCGATATCAGTGATGTTTGTCATTTTTATGTAATAACATGATATTTTATACTTGCGGTGTTTATTTCTGATGCAACAACTTTTATTTTATCTCATTTGCAGACTCGGTAAAAATAATGAAAAAGGAACTCCCCTAGAATTTATTTAGGGGATTACCTGGAAGATTGATGGCTGATCTAGCTGAGAAATTGGGACAGATTGTGTTTGCCAGGTTTTTTCTCCAAATCTCTTTCACTCAAATGTCTAAAACAAAAATGACAATTTGTAAGTCAAAAGGTCTATTTATAAAGAAATTTCAAAAAAGAAATTCAAAACCCCACTTTTATAAAGATTACTTTTCTTTTTAATTTTTATAAACTTTGTAACCTTTTTGGCTTTGAGTGCTGGGATAGGTTGTTTTTTGGGACAAAATGAAGACTTTGAGACATTTTTACCATTTCGATTCCATGATTGCTGACCCATCGTGGCAGGTATCATTTTCGTCACTGGCATATAGGTTAGGGAATATCACTTTTTCATTGCATTATGCATTCTGAACTCCATACTGTGATATGTATCCATAGGGTCGATCCCATTGTGTTATTATTCTTAAAAATATTTTCAGTCGCCAACTTATAAAATCATGACATGATGGTAGAGCCATTCTTTACATGGGCTTCCTCGTTAGATCCTCGCTAGCATATAAGTTCCCATGCTGCAAAGATTGAGTACACTCGGGATTCCTCTTTAGTCCTACTATGGCTTTTGTGATGAAGCTTCAGTCTCCTTCTTCGCTATCTTTCTAGCTTTATACCCTAGAGGATCCTACATGTTGAGTTGTATTTATGCATTGCATGTTGACTATTTGTACCTTTTGGCCTTAAGATTGCTTCACTTGGACTCATGTATAAGCCAGTTTTTAACCATTTCTTTATGCAAAATCAGCCTTGCAATCACTTATCCTATGTAATTTGACACCTTATGCCCATGGAGAGAACATTCCTTTGAGTTTCATTGACCAGTTTTTGTCACCTTGCATTGAGCAGAGGAATGTTCCAATCCCAGGAACTAACACAACTGTATTGAGACACTCATTCTTTCCATTTTACTATAAGCATTATTTTATTATTTTTTAGACTTTTAATATGAAAAAGAAAAAAAAATTATATATTTCAAAATTATCAGGAACACGACATTACTTCCATAATTGATGGCAGCAAGAGTCGGTTGTGTTGCCCTTGAACAAAGCACTCAAAAGCAAGTATTTTCTCCAGTGGGATGGGCTTTAGTTTGACTTAGGACAGCCTTAACCTTGTTATTGAATCAGTACTCCCCAAGTTGGTTATCTCTTCCAATCATATGGAGGGTTTTTTTATGCCTCCTGCATGACAAACTTATACAAAGTTATCATATGTTTCCATATAGTCACATTTGAGTTGTGATTTTGTTCAAGGGAAGTAAGCCTAAGTCGACCTGTCTACAGTGTCTCTTGACTTATTTTTATTTGTTCATAGCATGTCTGTCAGAGTTATGTTCTATCACATAAGCTATTTGGTCCTTTGCTCGTGCTAGTTAAGAAGGTCTCCATTGACTTCTTGCTAGCGGGTTTTCTCTTATCGAATTTGACAAATTGCTCTGAGAGTATTCCTAGAGCCACACCCTGACCCTATTTCCATCATTGATACGTGATCTTGTGCTCAACATCAATCAGCATCATGGGTCTTTGATTGAGTGATTTCCCTTCTGTTCGACTTCAGCTTACATTATCACACATTGGGATTCATCGAGTACTTTGGTTTCCATTTGACCCTATTGGTGGATTCCTTGCCTTTGTGTCAACTTTCATTATTGTTTGGTTCAAAGGTTTTCTATCATGCGCTAGACACATCTTCTGTATGCCAGGAACATGCTTCGGTTTGGTTACTTCATCTTTCTTCATCTGATTCCTTCTAAATTATTGGCATGTGGGTTATAGTCGTGTTGGATTGATGTGGGATTCCTTAATGCCTTCCTTCCAGCAGATATTTTCCCATCAACTCCAACTCATTGCTCTGGGAAACAAATCTAGAGTCCTTTTTTAGTACCTTAGGGTTTGTAGTCATCAATGGAAGACTCCTTCACTGTCGACAATGAGAATACATCAATGTCTCTTGATTGGTATGTTCTCTCAAGTGTTCAAATTCAACTCATTTATTCACACTTGTTAGATTGTGTTGGGGTACCTTGACTCTTATCTTCATTATCGGTGAGTTTTCTTGTGTTTTTTAACGGTATACATCAGTGAGCACTAATCAAACGATTTCTCACATGCTCCACTTCAGCTCATTTATTCCCATAGTGTAGAAATGTACCATGTCGATCGTCAATGAAGACCTCATGTTTGCATCAACATGTTTTGGTTCACTTGTCAGCTCCTTTAGTTTTATTTTAGTGACACCATCCAAATTATATGTTGCAATTCATCATAACAGCATCTTATATGTTGGCACTCGAGTTGCGTGCTGTAGAATTATTCTACTTTTATGACTTGGTACTTTAAGGATCATTTATATGACATTAGTGATCAAATATCTCCTTCGACATCATTGATCAATTCTTCTATATGTGATACCATGACATGAACTTGATATGTATTGTTGAGGATATGATTAGATGATACATTATATATTTCTCAGTTTTTTTTGTACTTTTATACATATTGAATCTACTCTATACTTGATATGTGGACATGCTTTAATATATCTAAGCATGGGTATGCCCGCCTCAGAAATGAGCTTGCTTTTTGATCACTTTCATTGGATTTCTGCAGGCTGAAATCTGGTGATCTCCTCCTAAGTCCTCGCGTGATTCTTCCTATACACTTAAGACATTTCGGCCATCATGTACCCCTTCTGACCTCATATATTAGGGGCCATATGTTATAGCATCATTTTCCACCTTTGTATACTTTATGCTCTGAGTTATGGCTTTGCATAGCCATTTCTATTCATACTTGGCCCTTCATCTAAAAAATATTATTTTAAATTCCATACATGACTCCGCCCTCTCAAAAGCATGTACACATGAAAAAATAGTTATAACCAACCCGCATATATAATTTGAAATATGAAAAAAAAAAAATATATATATATATATATATATATATATATATATATTGGTTGGCTTTATGGGTTACACCGAAAACCCACCTACAAGACCCCGTGGCCTAACTGTATCCCAACTGAAAAAAAAAAATTGGGGTGGTATAAATACACCTCATGGGAAGGCCTAAGAGGAGAGAAAGAAAGGATGTTGATATTATATCCAATTATTCCATGATCAAGTTTGATTTATCCCTATGCCTCCTGCACTCCCATATTGTGGAAACCCTTGTTTCCTCATAGAGATTATCATCCCCTTTATGTGACATCTATGTGTGTGCATTTTGAAGAGGAATGTTTAGGCTTGGTCTGGATGAATCTCGAGGATGGTTTTGCTTGGATTCGTGCCTGAATCAGGTGGTATTCCTCCACATTTATTTTCAAAAATCAATAAAGAAGTTTCTTCTTGTTCATGATAGTCATGATCTTATTGATTTAACTCATGTTATGATTCTATTATGAATGATTTCATGTTTTATACCTATATGCTTATATCATCTAACGCTAATATCTTGAACATGCTTTGAACTATTGCTAGTATATATGATTTTCTAGAATGAGTTGTAGATTTTGAAGCATTGTAAGAAGAAGAGGGTTTGAACCCTGTGGGATGACCTTCAATCGTAGGACCTACAGTTACTATTCCTTCATCCCATTTTAGTAGTTTAAGCATTAGGACTATTTTTTTGTATGCTTCTGGTTGCTGA
This sequence comes from Pinus albicaulis, assembly GCA_034641835.2. Classification (NCBI taxonomy): domain Eukaryota; kingdom Viridiplantae; phylum Streptophyta; class Pinopsida; order Pinales; family Pinaceae; genus Pinus; species Pinus albicaulis. The sequence continues at coordinate 329,515,217 of CM076584.1, forward strand.
ATAACCTTCGCTCTCTTGGAGTTTCCAACCTAGACCCTAGGATGTATTATCCTGTAACAGAATTGGAAACTCCACTGCAGATTACATCCTTTTAATTCTTATTTTGGGTTGTTTCTTTCTAGATCTAGGCTTTCTTGTTTGGTTTATTGACTTTTCCAGTATCATTGATTAATTTTTAGTCTGGGAAAAAATTATGATCTTTTGGATCACACCTAATTTTTTATTTTTTCTTTACTGGATTTTTTATATGTGTTTTCCAGTTCATACGGTCACATACACACACTTTTTTCCAAAGAAATACACATATGCACATGTTTCCTTGAGTATAGTTGTCTATATACGCAGGTTTGTCACTTCCAAGCCACATATGTTTAGTTTTAAATGAAATTTTCAAATTCTGAGTCTAGTAGAAGTTTTTGCCTAATTTTTATTGCTTTTGTTTAGTCATTGATGTTCTGGGACAATCTTTATTTTAGAAATTTTTCTTCCTATCTCTCTTCATGAAAAACCTAGTCAACCTAGGGTTTTCCATTTTGGTGAAGTGTTAGTTTTTATGTTTGGGTTCAAAGCTTCTTGCTGAAATTATTGGTTGTTTTGCAAATCTGGAACAAAGAATTAGTCTTAATTTTCTTATACCCAACCTTTACATTGCATCTCCTTCACTTTTCTTTCGTTGGCCTTTGGTTATTCTTGGTTTTTGAGAAAGGTATTTCTTGAAATCTTGAAGAATTTTCTTGATTTTCTTGAAATTTTCTTGCTCGTTGAAGTTATTGTGCTGCTGATCGGGTCAATTTGTTTGAGTTTGTAACCTCTTTTTAGTTTTTAAGTCTTTTCATGTTAATGATTTCTATGAATTATGGAATTTGAGGACCTTTATGCTCAATTTTGTGATCTTAAAGTCTTTTGGTAGTTTTTTTCTTTCTCAAGATTTTTTTGCGTCCTTAAAAAGAAAAAGAGAAAAATATCTTTATATGCCTTTTATTTTTCTTTTTGTTTTTTTTTTAGGCCTTCTTATCATTTCTGAGCAAGTGAAAAATATTTTCATTTGGTTGAATTTAGTTTATTTTGGGGAAATTTATTGTTTGATTTTTTTCCTCCTTTTGTCAAGTTTTGGCCACTTCATATTTGCTAAAAAACACACTTTCCTGTTTTTAGAGTAATTCTAGAATCTTGTATTAGGCATTTGTAGTTTGCATTAGAATAGTTGCATTCTAAGCATTTTTATTCTTTTTGTAAATTTTCAATGTGTGAGCATGTATTTTGAAAAAGAAAATAAAATTGCTTTCATTAGTTTGTTTGTATTTCCCTTTGTATAAATCTCTTTCATTGAAGAAAAAATTTTCATCTCCATGTAGCTAGTTTTCTATTGATTTCTTCTTGCGTCCAATAACACCATAAGTTGCACTTCCATCTTACCCCTGACTTAAGAACAACCATTAAAATCAGGTGCTAAAACTAAAATGAACTAGAATATTTTATATTTTTCATTATATATATTGACTAGTCCAGGTCATTAGGGCCTTGGAATAGCTATGTGGAGAGTTAAATCTCCAAGGACACTCTGAATTTAAACACAGAAGTTGATTAAAATACTGGAATCCAGTGTCGTTAATTTGTTTGAAAAATGTCTCCTTATACGAGAGTCAAGCATGAGCGCGAGTGAAAGTAGGGAGAGATATACCCCCTCTCCTACTTGTCGTATCCAAACCAAAGATTGTTCCACCTGGCTGCCGATATGAATTGCTAACCTTAGTTTCCATTCCTAGGTATAGAATAGGCTACTACGGGGTGGAATACCCATGGTACCTAGGCAAATGTTTCATCACATTCATTAATACTTCTATAGGGTTCCCTCGCAAAGCTTGGGTACTTGCACCAGTAAAGGCTTTTGTCTGGAGGTTAGTGTAACTACTTCTGTTACATTTGCTAGTAGGACTAGGGAATAATTACCCCGAAATTTTTTCAGAAAGCCCTTATATATTCAATTTCTTATATTTTGGTGTCTGGTCTTAATCACCCAGAGTGGAAATACCTAAAATTTTCTTGATTGGTTGCATCTTTAGGGACATTTCAAAGAGTGATATTTTCTCCTAGATTGTCATAGCTTTATAATTTTTTGAGTCTGTACAAGTTTTCTTAATAATTGAAACTGGTTTATCGACCAACTCGTCAGTCTAGGAGGCTTCATGGGCTCTCACCTATGAGTGAAGGGCCTTCTTCTAAAAGGCGTGGGAGCAATTATGCTGGTGATTTTAAATCAGTAGCACCGAACACATCGGATATTTATCCTCCACGTGGGGCTATAGTTTCACTGGGTGGTCCGTGTGTAAGTCGTGATTTGGATAGGAGTACTCCACTCCTTTATAGGGTTCTCTTCCAGTCAAAAGACAAGGTTCAAGTTGAAGATATTCATGAGTCTCGTGTGACTCCTTCGTCACCTCTTTCTCCTAGTTTTCCAGACATTGTATTATAAGTTGGGACCCTGACTCATAGGTCGACAAGCCCTAATTTTTCTCCTTCTTTTCTTTCGACGACCACTATTGGGAGGACAGTTTCAACTATGATTAATTCTACTGTTCATACTCCTCTTTGATTTAAAGGAGGAGTACCATTTCTATATCAAATATCACTCCTAGTATTGAAATATTTGGCTCTACCTCCATTCCATATTTGAGTGGGGTAACCCAAGTTGTTTCTTCCCACACTGGTTCCTTTTCATTTAGGATGCCTTTTAGTACAATTCCCTCTATTCCTTTAACCATTTTGTATGTTGTCTCCACACCTAAGTCTTCTATGGCTAGGGTTTCAACATCTTTCTAAGGTTTTTCTTTTAGGAGTGGTATGATCCCTCATTCTAACCCTTCTTTAGGCTCTCTACCTTTCTCCTCTCAAGGTCAAGGTTTTAATCCTTTTCAAGGAGGTCAAGGCTTTAATCATTTTAAAGGATGGAATAACCCTGCTTTTAGTGGTTTAGGAACCAAGAATCAATTTTTTTCTGGTCAATAGGGGAACATGCCTTTCTCCTCCATAGGAACCTCTCAGGGTTTTTATCCCTTTGCCAATGCATTGAACCCTTACCAAGGGCTCTCCTCTCATTTCAATACTTTGATTGGGGGAAATTTTCCTGGCTATTGTAACCTTATGAAAGGAGGAGGTCATACTCCAAATTTTTCTGGACCACAAGGTTTTCCTTACGGTTCAGTGTCTTGTACGAAAAATCCTTGGGAACTTAGTGCCTCTGCAAATTCAATTTATTCTTTTCAAAATGATGGGAATCCTTCTCAAGGTGGGTGGAATTCTCAAGGTCCTTCGTACTTACCATTCCTGACAACTCTAAATTTTCCAAATATTTCAAAATTGAGTAACCATCCAATTCAATATAACCCGACTTGGCCTTTGGTTCCTACCAAATGTCCATTGGATATCCCAAAATTCGAGCAAAATTATGGAATTGTTCTTAAAATTATTATAGCTAGAAATATCGAAGGATGTATCACTCTCTAGGGTATTTACTAGAGATCGGGATACATTTAGAGCCCAGAAATTAGAACTTATATATTCTCAGTATGGAATTCTTTAAGATTTTTCCGGATTCTCCTCAATGCTAGATAGATTTAGTCGAATTGAAGCTAGGTCCCCATGCCGATGGGCTATTTAGATCAATCGAGAACAACACAACTAACCTCTTAAAACAATTGCAGTAGTATTCTTTACAAACTGCTTCTTCGATTCAGGTATCCTCATCAATGTTTTTTTCTTCTCAACCATTAAATATTAATGATGTATAATACTCTAACCCCAAAGGAAATCAACAGTCCAATGGGAAGAAGAAGGGACGTAATAAGAAGAAATATAATGATGGGAAGGGTAATGAGAATAAACCTAGTAATAATGTTGGGGAGGGTAAAAAAGAGTAAAAAACGAAAGTTAAGTTTCATTGAAAATTTTCACTGGAGACAATTTAACTCATCTTTTCCCAAAGATTCAATATTCTCAGCACTTGTTAGCTCAGCAAGGTTCTTCTAGCTCCCGGGATATCTTCACTAACACTTTTCCCCAAGCCAATCAAATTCTTGCTGACATGAATGCTAATACTAGAACCCCCATAGGGGGCAACTAGGAGGGGGAATATCCATCAAATGTATACATGATGAGTTCTCATATTGACGTTGCAACAAGGTCACATGATTATGGTGAACATGAATCCTCTAAGGCTTAGGCCTCTCCTGATGTTTTAAATCCACTCCATATTAAGAGGCCTGCAGTTGAGCCTATACCTCGGATGCTGAAAAGCTCTGTAAAATGCTCGAGGATTAATCCTAATGCTAGGGTTTCCCATAACTACTCCATTTTTGAATATCTGGCTCAAATTCCTTGTGCGATGTCTATGTTAGAGGTACTCCAGTCGTTCCCATCACAAAGGAGTGTTCTTCTCACTGTGATCGAGGCAATAGATTCGAAAAAATATCTTATTGTTACATTTGACATGTCAAATATTAAGAAGAGACTCCCTCATCACATGGATTTCCATATTAAATCTACATATAAAAAGATGAAAATTTTCCGAGCTATAGTTGATGAAGGAGCTTCCATATGTGTCATGTCCATTGCATGTTGGAAAGAAATCAGATCTCCTCAATTTGTTCCTTCACCTACTCTCTTGACTTCATTTTATGGTCATTCTCACACGATGCATGGAATTGTGCCAACCTTTCCCATATTTGTTGGGGGAGAGGTGGTGAATATTTAGGTATAAATAGTCGATGCTAATTTGGACTACAACCTTCTCTCAGGACGAAATTGGATTTATGAAATGGATGCTATAGTATCATCATTATTTCTCATCCTATGATTTCCCCATGAAGGGAGAATTGTTACTATTTATTAGATGGATTATTCTCTAAAAGAATCCAATGCATCCTTTGATTCTACTATTCCCTTAGTGAATAATGTCAAGCAGCCCGTTGAGAATATAGGAGTCATAATGTATTCATTGTTGATGGGTTATTTTGATCTTCCATCTCCTATCACTTGGATAAATGTCATTTCATCATCCAAGGATCCTTCCCTGAGAGATTTGTTTAGAGCTCATTATTTTTCATATCCTTGCCCTTACCATCTTCTATGAGCACATTATAAGAAGGTAAAGTGGGTGTAATGGCATACCCCATGTCTATAGCTGAAATTGATTATCAGTTTATTGTTAACACTGCAAATTATGATCCAACTCCTCTTTCACCAGAGGATTTGGATGGAGATGTGGCTCTGGCTTGGACCCTTAATTCTACTTCTTCTGTGGACTACCTTGATACTTTTTTACCATCTGAGGAGGCAATCCTAGAAGCTATGATGGTTGTAGAAATACCGTGGTATGATTTTCATCATCGGTCATATTTTCTCACAGACTTGCATAAAGTAGAGTCAAGTTTGTCCAGCCCTCCTTCAACTGGTGATGTTCACACAATTCTAAATCCTTTGGCTCTAGCACAGATTTTTTCCGAAGGTAATATGTCTATCATTTTGGAGACAATTTTGGTGGACATCTCTAGGGATCCCAATATAACAGAGAATGTTTTCAACCAAGTTGAGTTCTCCCCTGAAAAAATTCAAATCTATACCAATCTTTTTAGATAATTTCATGATGTGTTCTCTTGGTCTTATGAGGAAATGCCTGGAATTAATCCATCAATTGTCCAGAATGAGATCAATACTTGTGAGAATGCTAAGCCTATATGGAAAAATATTCGGTCATTAAACCCTAGGAAAGCAGCAGCTATCAAAGCTAAGGTTGAGAATTTTCTTAAGGTGGGTTTCATATACCCCATTCCTTTGACTGGGTGGGTTCGAAATCCAGTCCCAATTGATAAGAAACAAGGAATGATCTGCATGTGCATAGACTTAAGGGATTTAAATAAGGCTTGTCCAAAAGATAATTACCCCACACCCTTTATAAACAAATTACTATATGTCCTAAAGATCAACATAAGACAACTTTTATCTACCCTTGGGGTACCTTTGCATACAGAAAGATGCCTTTTGGCCTTAAAAATGTTCGAGCGACTTTTCAGCGGGCCATGTCTTATGCTTTCCACAATATCAAACATATCATTGAAGCCTATTTGGATGACTTAGTTGCTCATTCTTGAAAGAGAATTTATCATCCTCATCATCTTCGATTAATTTTTTAGAGATGTCATTATTATAAAATCTGGTTCAATCTGAACAAATCTTCTTTTGCGATCACATCTGACCAGTTATTGGGGTTCATAATTTCTACAGAAGGGATTTGCATAGATCCTTTCAGGGTTGAGGAAATACTTCAGTTGCATCCCCCGTCTACCATTTGTCAACTTTAAAGTCTCCATGTAAAATCCAATTTCTTGAGAAGATTTATCGTCCCTTATGTTGAGATCACAAAGGGATTTATGAGATTGTTGAAAAAATGAGTTCCATTTCTATTGGATGAATTTTCTCAACACTCGTTCGATGCTTTTAAAAAATCATTAACCTTTGCTGCTTTACTGAGTCCACCCGATTATAGCAGGATTTCCACTTGTATCTCGCTACAATAGAATCAACCATCAGTATGGTTCTGGTTTAGGAAGAAGGTGATCTCTGTGAGAATATAATTTATTATCTTAGTCGAGGCTTGGTAGGTCCTGAATTACGATACTCTCATGTAGATAAATTAGCTTTCGCAGTTGTTCATTGTGTCCACTGAGTTAGAAATTATATTCTACTTTGAAAAAATTTCGTCTTAGCGGTTTTCAATCCATTTAAGTTTTTTCTTAGTAGGCGAATGATTGGGGGAAAATATAACAGAATGATTTTTATTTTACAAGAATTCTATCACGAGTTCTTGTTAGCTAAATCCAAGATATATTTAGTATTCGTGGAATTAATCTCGAATTTTCCTTCTAAAGAAGAAATATTTTATGAGGAATCATTCAGTGATAAACATATTTTCCTTACTTCTTCACAAGATCCTTGGTATGGCGATATTATTATATATCGTCTGACTTTGAAGTTTCCCCTCACTTTTTCAGAGGATGAGCAGAGAAAATTGCGTCACTTGGCTAAAATTTATGTTATCATTGGTGACAGTTTATATCATCGCGGGGTTGATTCAATCCTTAGACATTGCTTAACCCTAGCAGAAGTTGATTCGGTGTTGAATGATTTCCACAGTGGAGCTTGCGGTGATCATTTATTTTGGCTTTATACAGCCCAAAAAATCTTGTGTGCCAGCTATTTCTGGCCTTCAATCTTCAAATATTGTGTTAACGTGGTCAAGTAATTCCATAGTTGTCAAGTATATACTTGAAATATGCGTGCTCATCCAGATCCTCTCTTTCTTTTTATAACCGTCAGTCCATTCACAAAGTGGGGAATTGATTTTAAAAATTGTAACCCGCCTTCGGTAAAGGGTCATAAGTATATCATTGTAGTAGTGGACTACTTTACTAAGTGGGCTGAGGCTATGCCTACTTTTGCGAATGATGGTGAAACAACATCCTTGTTTCTATTCAACCAATTCAATTCTCATTTTAGTATCCCTAAAGAGATTGTCACTGATTATGGCAGTCATTTCCATAACAAGATGATGGTTGAGTTGGCTCTCAAGTTAGGTTTCCGGCAGGAGCATTCCTCTCCTTACTATCCTCAAGCCAATGGGCAAGTGGAAGCCATGAATAAATCCTTAAAGTTTATCCTGCAAAGGAAAATTAATAAATCTCGATCAAATTAACACATTATGTTGTATCCCTCATTTTGGGCATACTGGATGTTAGCTAATAATGCAACAAGTTTTACTCTTCAAGTAGTTTATGGGTTGTAATAAATCTTCTCTACGGAATGTGAAATTAATTCTCTTAAACTAGCTATTTAACTTCCTATAGATACTACCAGTCTTGAAGAGTGCCTTGTTTATTTGGAACATCTTGATGAGCAGCTTCAAAACACAACCCTGATCAATGAATCCCATAAGAAAAGGGTGAAGATCCAATACGATAAGGCGGTACATCCTACGGTTGTTAGGTCCCTATATTACTAGTATAGTCCCTTTTGTTGTTAGTGTAACCCCCTTATTTTTATTTTTGTACCCTTGTAATCCCCATATTGTTATTATTGTGCCCTTCAATTATTATTGTTAGGTCATCTAGGATTACATTGTGGCCCCATGGACTCCTATATATAGAAAGGAGGTTTTTTCATTTGTATCATCCAAGAATTTTCCATTCATGTAATGTATTTGAGGTTTAACCCTCGAAGTGGCTTATTTCTAAGGCATTGATATCTCTTTTCTTCTATTTTTGAAGCTGGTTTCTCAACATTTGGTATCAGAGCTTTGGATTCTAGGGTTTCGTTGCTCCAAACAGGTCATCATGGAATTTTCGCTATAAATTTGTTTCTACGAAGTTTCAAAAGCTGAAATTTTTAGAGTGCGAAGCAAAAATCCAGAGGACCATCATGGACCATCATCACAAATTTTTAGATCTTGGTTTGCAATATTTTCGGAGATATGATCTGTGGAAGTTAGGTCTTTTGCAGGCTCCCGAATTTCATCTCAAAGAGGTGATCATGGGAAAATATTCATAACTCTCTCTCTGAGCATCAGATTGGAATTTTGTAAAATTCGGCCGCAAGTACACGGAATATAGTTTGCTTTATATCAATTTCAGAGCAGAAGGAGGAAACAATGACACGTGGAAAGTCGTACAAGTTCAGGGTACTAAACTAGTCCATAATTAGGTCATCATAGGAAATTGGGCACAACTTTGTCTTCAAGAATCCAAATCAGGTTAGACCCGTGGCATTTGAAATATAATTTAGAGGGCTACCTCAGTGCCAAACTTTAGATATTGAAGATCCAAAATCACATAGATAATGCATTTTAAATATCTAGCTCCTCAAAAGCAAGAAAAATGTGTGTATTTTTTTTCGAATTGCATAAGTCTTGTGTAAAAAAAAAAAGTCAGCTTGAAGTGATAAGGGCCTATTGAGCATATATTTCAGTATTGGGTTTTGAAATGCCTCCTAAAAGGAATTCAACACCCATTAATCCCTCAAAGTACTCTACTATGACTCATGAATATGAAGAATTGCAACATGATCTATCAAAATTACAAGAGCAATTGCACCAAATTTCGCTCTCGCAAAGAGTAACAAAAAAATGAAATGGAAGTTTTGAAGAAAGGCGTGGAAGCGAAGATGGATGGTTTGAATAATATTGTGGATGGTTTGAAGAAAGTCATGGAAGCTAAGATGGATGGCATGGAAGCTAATATGGATGACATGGAAGAAAAAATGAAAGACAACATGGAAAACATGAAGAATGATCTAAAAGAAGACATGGAAGGTTTGACAAAGTTGATACAAGAAATATTTTCTAATGGAGAAAAGATAGTAGAGGAAACTCATGATGAGAACAAAATAAATGTTAATTGTGATTTCATAAACTCAAATTTTGGATGGAAGAACCACCATATTCCAAAGATGGATATGAGGAAGTTTGATGGCAAGGATCCCGTAACATGGACACTATAGATGGAGCAATATTTTGATCTCAGTAATGTGCAAAACACACAAAAGGTACGCATTGCAACTTTACATTTAGAAAAAAATACATTTGTATGGTATTGATGGCTTTGCTCTCTAAAAAAATTGTCACTTGGTCACTTTTTACGGAGGAAATGATAGCACGTTATGAGGATACAAAGAGCAACACCTTCTTTAGCCAATTGATAAATCTTAAACAAAAGGGTTCAGTGCCAGAGCACATTGAGGACTTCCAAAAATTGAATATAAGGGTAACTAATGTTCCAGAGGAACACGGGATTGATGTCTTCATAGGGACTTTAAAAGATAACATCCAACATGAAGTCAGCGTTTGGGAACCTGATTCATTAGACAGGGCATTTAGGTTGGCAAGAAAAATTGAATGTAAAATTATGGCGACAAGGAAGCCTACCACTCACATTTATAAAGATGGAAGTGTTGCTACTCCTACACTTCCACAACCTACAAGGTTGAAACCACAAAAATTGGAAGAAAAAAGAGAAAAATGGATTTTCTACAGTTTTGATAGAAAATACACTAAAGGTCATAAGTGCGCTAAGAAGAAATTATTTTACATAGATTTTGAAGAGGACGAATAAATTGAAGAAGAAACTTCAAAAGTAGAGGATATACACTAGGAAGAAACCCTAGAAGAAGAAGACATGAGTCCAATCATATCATGTAATGCATTGGTAGGAATTACCACTCCTAAAACTCTCAGGATAGAAGGACATATCAAGAAGAAAGAGGTAATAGTTTTGATTGATTTGGGTAGTACCCATAATTTTATTCATTGTAAGGTAGCCAAGGAATTGAATTGTTTCCTATACCCAGCACCAAAATGTCAAGTGATGGTTGTGAATGGAGGAACTATAAATTTCTCTGGAAAATTCCATAACATAAAGCTAGCCATGGGGAAAATGTATTGAATAATCCAATGCTTTCCATCCCAATGGGAGGTGTTGATGTTGTACTAGGAGTACAATGGTTAGAATCTTTGGGGATGGTAGCTTTTAATTTTCAAGAACTTTTTTGAAATTTTTTTTGGAAGGAAAGGAAATCGAATTACGAGGTATCACATGCAAGCCAGGAAATATAATAAGCTATAATGTCATGACAAAGCTTCTGAAGAAAGAACAACGGGGCGTAATTGCACAATTATGCTCACTAGAAGTCCCAACCTCAAAATCATCTATTTCTCCAAGATCTCCAAAAAGTCTTGGACAATCATTCCAAGGTGTTTGATACTCCCAAAGGACTCCCACCTATTTTTGATCATGATCATGCTATTCATTTGATTCTAGGAAGTTTTCCCCCAAAGATCAGGCCTTACAAATATCCTTATGTCCGAAAGAGCGAAATTGAATGTATGAATGCAAAAATGTTAGAGGCTGGTATAATTCAACCTAGTCAAAGTTCTTTCTTTGCTCCAGTAGTATTGGTGCACAAGAAAGATAGATCATAGTGCATGTGTTAGGATTATAGGGAGCTCAATAAGCTCACTATTAAAGATAAATTTCCCATTCCTGTGATTGATGAATTATTGTATTAATTACATGGAGCAATTTATTTTACCAAGTTGGATTTTTGTTCAAGGTATCATCAAATTAGAATGAAGACTGTAGATATTCTGAAAATAACATTTCGAACTCATGAGGGTCATTATGAATTTTTGGTCATGCCTTTTGGCCTTACCAATGCACTTCTACATTTCAAGGGTTGATGATATACTAATTCCATTTTCAAACCCTTCCTTAGAAAATGTGTGCTAGTATTTTTTGATGATATACTAATCTATAGCAGGTCTTGGAAGAATTATGTTCAACATGTTGACAAGGTGCTCAAACTATTGGAGGAGAAACAATTATATGCAAAAATATCCAAATGTTTATTTGGAGTACAAGAGGTGGAATATCTGGGTCATATTGTATCTCATGAGGGTGTTAAGGTAGAACCTAACGAAATTAAAGCCATTAAAGTCCCCACAACCATAAATCAGTTGCACGGATTTCTTGGGTTAATAGGGTATTATTGCAAGTTTGTTAAGAATTATGGGAGAATAGCAGCACCTATAACAACATTGTTGAAGAAAGATGCATTTTCATGGAATCCAGAGGAAATTAAGGCCTTTGAACATCTTAAAGAGGCAATGTGCCTAGCACCAGTCTTAGCTACGCCAGACTTCACAAAAACCCTTATTGTGGAATGTGATGCCTCAGGAAATGGAATTGGTGTTGTTTTAATGCAAGAAGTAAGACCCATTGCTTTTGAAAGTCGTTCAATCAAAGGAAATTATTTACAAAAGGCTATTTATGAGAATGAAATGTTGGAGATACTAAATGCACTAAAGAGATGGAGACCTTACCTAATGGGAAGACACTTCAAGGGAAAAAATGATCATGACAGTCTTAATCAATTTTTGGAACAAATACTATCTTCAAAATAGCAACAAAAATGGGTCACAAAGATTTTGGGTTATGACTTTGAAACCGTCTACAAAAAATGGAAGCTAAATGTTGTTGCAGATGCACTCTCAAGAAAGGATGAAGAGGTGGAAGCATTTCTTTGTGCCATTTCAATTATCCAAGCAGATTGGATAACGAAAGCAAGGGATGAATGGAAGAAGGACGAAGAAGTGTGGACTGTCATTCAAAAGTTGCAGCAAGATCCTAGTACATCTGATACATTTAGCTAGAAAAATGATTCCTTATGGTACCAAGATCGCTTATATATTTGCAAGATTTCCCAACTAAAACAAAATATTCTTTTGGAATTGCACACTTCTCCTTTAAGAGGACACTTGGGATTTTTAAAAACTTACCACAGGGTGAAGAAAGTATTTTTTGGGGATGGCCTTAAATCTGATATTCAAAATTTTGTGGCGGAATTTTTGGTTTGCCAGAAAAATAAAGTTGAGACAATTAAGACCCTGAGTCTTCTACAACCTTTATCCATTCCAAGTCAATGTTGGGAGGATATTTCAATGGATTTTATCATAGGTTTACCTAAGTCCGAAGGAAGGAGTGTCATAATGGTGGTAGTTGATATACTTACCAAGTATGCAGACTTTTGTGCATTATCTCATCCATTTAAAGCGAGTACATTTGCTACTGCATTTATGGAAACAATTCAAAAGCTACATGGAAACCCGAAGATTATTGTAAGTGATAGAGATCCCATTTTTACAAGAAATTTTTGGACAGAATTATTTTCTTGTTTGGGTACTCAACTAGCTCATAGCTCATCTTATCATCCTCAATCTGATGGTCAAACAAAGATAGTGAATAAATGTTTGGAAGGATATCTTCGTTTTCTTGTATCTGATAAGCAAGCACAATGGGTCAAGTGGTTACCTTTCGCTGAATGGTGGTATAACACTTCCTTCCATACTGCAGCAAAAATGACCCCATTTATGGCACTTTATGGATATCGTCCACCATCCATCACATCTTCTTTAAGGGAAAATGGTGGGGTTCAAACAGTGGAGGATCACATCGAGCATCAACAAGAAGTTCTCGAACTCTTAAAGGATAACCTAAATTTGGCACAAAATCAAATGAAACAATAGGCATATAAACATCACAGTGAGAGAAGTTTTGATGTGGGAGACTATGTATTTTTACGGCTACAACCACACAAACAAATGTCCCTCAAGCAAGCTAAGAATGATAATAAATTGTTTCCAAATTACTATGGTCCTTACAAGGTTTCTCAAAAGATTGGTACTATGGCATACAAATTGGAGCTTCCCGCTTCTTCGCGAGTACATCCAGTTTTCCATGTTTCTTGCTTAAAAAAGGTTATAGGGGACAAACTTATAGTTCAAGCAATATTTCCAGAACATAATGAGGAAGGAAAAACCATATTGGAACCTGAAGCAGTGACAGAAAAAAGAACTCGACAACTACGAAATCGATCAATTTCAGAGTATCTCATCAAATGGAAGAACTTACCCACTGAAGATTCTACATGGGAGGATGAGAATTTTATACAAAAGCACCCGGAGCTACTCAAGCATTGAGGAAAACAAATTTTTGAAGGAGAGGAGCATGTTAGGTCCCTATATTACTAGTATAGTCCCTTATTGTTGTTAGTGTAACCCCCTTATTGTTATTTTTGTACCCCTAACCACCATATTGTTATTATTGTGCCCCAATTATTATTGTTAGGTCATCCAAGATTACATGTGGCCCCACTAGGATTATATTGTGGCCCCATGGACTCTTATATATAGAAAGGAGGTTTTTTCATTTGTATCATCTAAGAATTGTTCATTCATGTAATGTATTGGAGGTTGCCCCCTCGAAGTGACTTATTTCTAAGGCGTTGATATCTCTTTTCTTCTATTTTTGGAGCTTGTTTCTCAACAAGGGTTTTCTCTGAAGACGACCTTGTCCTAGTCTATGGCCAAGACAAAGACGCCTTTGGGGCAAGAAAGTTTAAATCCATGTGGTACAGTCCTTTTATCGTTAAAAAATTCTAGAAAAAAGGAGCTTACGAATTAGCTGATTTTGATGGAAACAAGATGGCAGAGCCCAGAAATGGGCTCTATCTTAAAAAGCATTATGCCTAGGATTCTACCTAGCATTTGCTTGATTTTGTAGATATTGTGTATATTTGTGCATATCTGTCTATAGGTTTCATAGTGACATCGATATTTTTGATCTTCCTTGGAAGGTATTGATGGATGATCTGGTCTATCTAGGATTTTTTGATGGTTCTAGTCAACAAACCTGTAATTTGGCTTCGGCGGCTTGGGTAATTTACTATCCATCCAGTCAGTTGTTGGTTTCAAGGGGAATATGTATTGGTACTTCTTCAAATAATGTTGATGAATATATTTTTGTTGTTAACCTACTATCTGAAGCAATATATCTTGGTGTTAATTCATTAGTAGTGTACTTGGATTCACAACTGGTGGTGTCTCAGTTAAATAACATCTATCTTGTTATAGATCCTTATTTATATCACCAATTTCTGAGAGTGCGTTTATTACATATATCATTTAATTTTATCACATTTATTCATATTCCACGATCAGAAAACTCATTTTTGGTTCCATCACTAATCAATCATTATATTGGCATATAAATCATTCATCAAATTAAAAATAAAAAATAATCAAACATATTTTTTATATATGGTCATCACATCATCAAATTGTCTGTATGTATATAGAAGTCATATGTTCAAAATATTATACAAAATTGGGACAAAAATGTCCTACAAAATTAGGGCTTAAGGCCAATCATGTCTTTAAAAAAATAAGGTCATCTCTAATCTATGTCTGAGGGCCTTCCCTTGTATGAGCATCTCGGAAAAATACTACGGAAGTTGCCACCAGTAAAAAAAGCCACACCCAATATCTTGGTACTCCTACCATGTGTCTTTGTATGGCCTCTGGTAGATCCTCCATTGTTTGCATAGGCACTTGGCACGTTAAACTCTAAAATTTCCTATCTACATCATGAAGAACTCTTTCGGTCTCAACAACGACACCTTCTACATCTCTTCCACGGTGCTTAAGCCTAGGCAAACCCTCATGTCTTATTTGTCCCACTTCTATGTCATGATCAAATGATTTTATAAGAATTTTTTTCTCATCAAAAATAATTTCAATTCATATCACTGAAATCCAAAAAAATCAAATAATGTTAAAATATTAAAAAAAAAATTATCGATGGTTGGCTCCCAATGCAACGTTGGGAGGAAGTACCAGATCTAGATCTGATCTGAAGTCCATGCCTATGTAGGGGTAGTCCTCAATGGCCATGACTTTTTCTCCCCACCAAAGGAAGAACTCGTCATCAAATGCAGTTCTAGGGACCTCACCAACCCCTAGTGTTTTCACTAAGTCAACCCATCTGGCTATCAAGGGATCTCTCGAGCTGATGATCATGGAAATCACCTTAGGTCGAAGACCTGGTAGTCTCTGAAAGAAGAAAGTACAAAGAATTGTACCATACCCAAAAAAATCTGTCTTTTTTTTCTTGATAGAAGACAATTGTTTTTAAATATTGGTAAGAAGCGTTGTACACCAATCATAAATTGTGGTAAGGAAATCTACTGCCAAACTCATTATACCACATGATGCTTCATGGAATGAGGTTGATCCAACTACCCTCACAATTTTAAAAAGGAGAATCCTCATATGAAATCCCTCCACATATTTGATTGGGATTTGTGTGCATACCTTTTGGGTATTTTCTGGGAAGTAAATGAAATATAATCATCCACGTGAATGCCTCCTCAGGGCTTCCCTTGCTAATTTACTGGCTCTCCTCTCTGGGAAATTCTAGTAATAAAGTATATATCTTCTACTTAGATGCACAAGGGTATATGATCAATCATGAAAGCATATTCTTCTGGATCCCAGTAGTTGAAAAGAATTTCCAACAATCTTGTATTGGTTTTCATGTTTGGCATTTTGAAAATTTTTAACAATCTGCATCCTCTCACTGAGTCGAGTACCAATGGTGTTGAACCATTAGTTAAACTGAGAGGGGGGGAGGGTGAATTAGTTTAACACATAAATGAACTTTTAAAAATTTTCCCTTAAAACTTATTTACACCTTCATTTAATGATCAACTTAATATGTGAGCAATCTTAATTTGTGAGAAGCAAGTATCAAGTAGATTTGTTAATGTAACAACAGTATTAATATGTGAGAAACAAGTATTAAGCAGATTATATAAACCACATCAACACATAGACATCATGCACAGAGACACCAGATATAAGTGGAAACCCATAAAGGGAGAAAACCACATCTTATTATTGTTGTGATGCAAAGGCAAGCTCCAACTCCCTCTCACCACTGATTTTCTGTAGGCACCAACCTACAGGAGGCTCCTACCTCAATTCTGCAAGCTGCAACTTGCAAGGAAGCTCCAACTCCCATTAATTTTCTGCAGGCACCAACCTACAGGAGGCTCCAACCTCAGTCAGCTACAACTGACATTTTATCAAGCTACAAATTGATGTGGAAGCACCAACTCCCATTTATTTTCTACAGGCACCAACCTACAGGAGGCTCCTACCTCAGTCATCTACAACTGACATCTATCAAGCTACAACTTGATAGGGAAGCTCCAACTTCCTTACTCTTTCAAAAGAAAAACAATTGCTGATTTACCTTGGATATCAGCTTTGTTCTTTACCTTCTCTTATGTTGTTCAACAGTCCTCATATCTGTCCTTATATCATTTATGCATCTTCTCAGATTCACTATCAGCTTCTCCTTCTTCTTTGCTCAGCTCCTCCTTCTACTCTGCCTCACTGCTTCATTTCTGCATTCTCTGACTTTTCAAAGCATCTCGTTCTGCTCCTCCTTCTTCTTATCTTCTCTACCTCAATTCCATACTCTGCATTCTCTATACTCACTCTCTCTAACCTCTTGCAGCTTTCTTATTTTCTTCAACTCTCTTCAATTCTGATGCACACTATCTTCTTCTCTCACTCTATTTTCGTAACTTTTTCCCTTTGGATATTACCTATTTTATATAAATTAGCATCATGGCTATTTTCATTCTACTGGGAATTCGAACTGGATAGCCATGTCTCTTTACCTTCTGTATCCTCATTTCTTTTATTAACTCATTCAAAAAAATATAACTGTAGGTACCAATTTAACATTACACTGGGATATTTGTTCTCTTCCGGAGACTTGCCAATGCATCACAACAATATAAATCAATTAAAACATTTACATTTCACCTTTTTGGTTACATAAAAACAATTTCACTCAGCTCATTTTCTGGCCTTTGGCTTTGCTGGTTTTGTCTTTTTCTGCTGCTATTAAGAAACTGTTCTGCATACTCTTTGTTCACTATCATATGCATATTCCACCTGTTCACTGCACTTTTGAATCCCTTGCTATACATCTCTTCAACTCTGCAATATTTTTTTACCTCTGTCAGGCCTCATACTTCCTCTTTCTATGTGCATATAAAATGGATACAGCAAATTTGTACTCAATCCAACTGTTGATCTGGGCAATTTCAATACTCTATTTTATGGGCTGGCAATTTAAATAATTAAAAATTACTTGCACATAAAATCACCTGCACTCAATTTAGTACTTAACCCAATTTCCAATCTGAGCAATTTCGAATTTATGCTGAAGTTTACCTCCTTGAAGAATCTATGGCCTAACACATAGTCGAATAAACTCGGACCAATCAATTTAGCATTGGTTAAATGACCAGGTTTCCACACATCACATATAAGGTGAATTTTTGCTTAACTCTCCCTTTATTAAAAAGGATGACCTTGCATTCTAACCTTCAACACTTCTTTTAGTCCACACTCTGGTTACAATTTCTGAGCTCGACCATGGCAAATATCACTAACTTAACTCATTCTAAACTTCATATCTCAATCTTCGACTTGGGATTTTATATTCAACTGTGTATGGTTTAAAATAAACCTCAATGCTCCAGATATACGCGGAGGCAACCTTTGAATAGACCCACTAAACTACATTGGATTCACGGAGCTCAATTAAATTGACTTTCGCTCTCCATTTTTTTCACCTTGCAACTTCATTCATGATCCAATGGTGGATAATTCATCGCTCTTTAAACCTCTGATCCTACAGAAATCGCGTGGTTAACTTGCACGAGGGTTAATATTCCATAGTTGTGTGATGGACTGGGCCCTAGCGCTTAAATGTCCCTTCTCATCTAACGGCTGAGAGCACGTTGCCTTGCCCCGTGTGATCCAACGGATATCGCTTGGCTTAAATGCACGAACAATAATGCGCGATGAGAGTGGTTTTCTGAAATTGCTTGAGGCCACATGTCACACAACGTATGGAATCGCTTTGAAATATTGAATACTGCTTGCCCGACGAAGGCGGTATGATGAAAACCGCAAACCCGCCTTTACTGTTCACTCCTGCAAGGTTCCGCTGCTTTCTCCCTCAGGGTTCCATCCGCCTTTATCATTTATGAATTCCGCTCTTCTTTCTCAAGGTTCCATCCCTTGGTTTTGTCATCGCTACGTTTCTCTTAGAGTAATTGTCAAATTCCAGGTTGTAGCTATTCTAAAACATTGATACAAGCCATGTCAAATGTCCAATTAAAACAACCCCCATAGGGTTGGGTTCACGGCAACCAACCTCGGCATTTCATAGTTTCAACAATGCGTGCAGGGCCATCATTTACAACGTATTCTATATATAGGCTTTCAATAGAAATACTCTTCGTCATATAGTAGGTGCCTCATTCGACCAGTGGTCTTTTACCCTCAACACAAGTTTTAACGCACATTCTCCATACACTTTCATCATTAAATGGATAGGCAGCTGTTAAGGAGATTCAAGAAATTTTCTCATTGCCACAGGAATTTAATTGTCAGGAACCTCTCTATATATATACACACATAATTTAATTCGATCACTGCATAGATAACCCTGAAACAATTTCTTTCTTCACATAATGAGTTTACTTACAGGACTTTCTGGTTCTAGCCAAGTTCTCTACGCAGTCCTATGCAGTTCTCTATGCAGGACTGTCCTCGATTAACAGTTTCCAATATTTCTCTTTGCATAGAGCGAAGTTACATCATTGTGCCCACATCCACATACTTCAAAAGGTGAATCACACGGAGACCCTTATTACAGAGTTTATTTTCACATTCTTTCACCAATTCTTCTTGACAGTCAAAACCCATTCACACAGATTTCAGAACAGATTCCTCATGCCCACACAAACTCATACAATTTCTTTTTGAACCTCTCAATTCATTGCCTTTGCTTCCTCTGCTCTTTGACTGATGCTGCTCACTCTGGAAGCTCCTCTGCTGCCTCTCCAGATCTCCAATCAACTGACCCTTCTAAAATTGCCTCTGCTTCATGGCTTATG